>CM066031.1:1286200208-1286226433 GCA_033557465.1 Ichthyophis bannanicus
TGGAACCAATGAGCTCAAACTTAAAGCCTGACCTTTGGCCTGGGAGAAAAGGCGGGGGTTGGGAACACAACTGTTATGCTCTGTAATGTGGTAATTAGCTTTGCCACTGGTACAAAGACAATGATACAATCTGGAGAGAAAAGAACGAGTGAATATTTGCCACTGCAGCTTTCCCCTCTCTTTTTCTAACAGGATCATTTTTCGCACAAAGAAGTCAGAGGGATGTTTTTTCAGTTCTGCAAAGGGGGTGGGGGGGGGTTGGGCCACAAATACAATCAACACGGCCCCTTTAAATGACTGTAATATACTGTTCCAGATTTCGTGCTGTGTGTTTTACAAAAATTCAGTCATCGGATGCCCGTAGGCTTATTGCCTGACTGAGAAGTGAGTAACGTAGCTAGCTTCTCCACAGTTTACCTCCATGACCTCTAGCTTTTAGAAAAAGGGTGAGTGACAAGAAAATAGGAAAGCACTTAGGAGCATGACCATGGCGTCCTGAATGGTGAAACAGTTCTGGTAAGTCTCTTTGCTCTGAAGGTAGGTACGAACCAGCGTTGGAAAGCTGACCTGGGGCTGGTTAAATGAGAAGGCAAGGGGCGTTGATGGCAATGGCAGCTTCCTGAAAACGGTAGGATCATAATCCCAAATGGGGGTCCTAGAAAAGCCACACTTGGGGTTTTTTCTTTCTGTGCAGGCCAGGCCCAAGGGAAAAAGTCTATGGATCCACGCCTCCTGTCCAAGTTTTCATTCTATAACTAGGCTTGTGCAACGTCTCCATGGAAGGCAAGGGACGATGCTATAGGAGGGTCCAGGAGTCGTAGGTGGTCCAGGGAGCAGTGATACATAGGCAAGTAGAGCATGGGGGAGACCATAGTGGAGCCATGGCTCAATCTACTTTTTTGTCCCAGTATTAGACAACGGGAGAGATGGGGGCAGGGACAGAGCTCAGTGTTCTACAATGGGGAGAATTCGATCTGTCCAATCTCATTAATCTCTTCAGAAATGCTTTGCTAATGTCCAAACCATGAACCAGAATATTAAGACTGGAAGCTAGACGCTCTAACTGAAGCAAATTGTGAAGGTTGGATTTGTAAATGGAACCAAAAGATGTGAACGGAGGTCTTTGACTCTGTGAGAGTGAGTTCATTCTCCCAAAGAGCTTGCTAAGAACTGGGCCTACGCAGTTTACACAGGGGGTAAACGAAAATTTAAACCTACTACTACTATTAATTCATTTGCATAGTTGCTACAGTGTGTATGCAGGGCTTACAGACACATGTAACCAGATGATCCTCTGGCACATCAGAGGCTTTGCGTCAAAATTCTCATCAAGACATAGATGAGAACAAGGGTAACAGTAGGGAAGGGTAATGAGACAGAAGGAGAACAAGGATTAAGAACTAAAAAGCAGCATTTTCTCTTTGCCCCCCTATCTGTAATGAGTCTGAGTTTGCATCACTGTTTTGCATTTTCAAAAGCAAACTGAGAGTCTGATTCTTAGTGGAAAATGATTTACTGTTGCATGTTTTGTCCATTTCAATTGGAATAACATGAAAATTAGCCTAATGTCCTCCTGCATAGTCAGAAAAGTAAAGATGTCAGATATAGATCCAAAAATATCCCTTTCCATCACATCAGCTTGGAGATTCATCCATTTTGGGTAGATTGCATATATTAACATTCCAATTTACAACCCAATATCTTCCCCTCCCTATCTCTTTTACTTGACCTCTTAACACTTTATCTTACTATCATATCTTCTCAATCACCCCCCAAAACAGTACATCCCAAGGATCGCCTTCCAGCACCTGTGTCTAGCTGGCTCATTTAAGACCTTGCAATTTTCAATAGAAAATTTCTTATAAGACCAATACGTTTAAGAACCAAGGACCTAGGTCTTCTTTCCTATATCTTATCTACCAGAAGTTTTACCATAATCAAACAGCTTAACAGTCCCGTGAAGTATGTAGTTAAGAACCTAAAATAAAAATAAAAAATATCAACAAATCAATAAATGAGGACCAGCCTGAAAACTAGGAAAAATCAAGCTTTAAATTTCTGTTCTCTTGCTGGGATGTTCCTTGAGACCTCAGGCAAGTCACTTCGCCCTCTATACATTGTGGTTACCCTGTGAAAACCTGACTAGTTTAAGTGTGTCCCCCGAAGGACTAGGTTGAGAACCTTTTGCTCTATGCCACTGAGGCATTAGGTTTGCAGCTCTTGTTAAGGATATCTCCTTGAATGATATCTGGCAAGTTGTTTTGGGGCAGTTTTTTTCACCAAATGGGTTAGTTTTGCAACATACAGTACCATGGACACTTAGGAACCTTACTTCTAAGCCAGGGTATGTGGAGTATGATCTTCAGCCTCGCACAATATACTGCTAATGCTCGGCATAGTACTTGGCATCATGCCAAGAGAGCCTTCCTCTGGAGTTCGTAAGATGTTACATGTATGGGTAATTTATCAAGGCACTGCGCTTGGAAATTTCCTCTTAAGCCTGGTTAGCACACCAAATAAGATGATAAATAACTCGGGTATCTTTATGCCACATTTTCTTGGTTTCTGACTGCATTTTTTGACGACTTGAAGATTTCTCCTGTCTCAATGCCAATTCACAGAGCTGAGTCACTTGGGACTGACACCGCTATAATACAATGCCGCTCAGGTGTTCTTCTCCTTTACCATTACATCCCGGCTTTCTCACATCCAGCTTTTTATTGGCATGAGTAGGGGTGGGTATCCCAGGTGATCAATAATCTCTTCATTCTCTGATAATTCTTTGGGTCATGATCCCAGTGCTTTTCATGCACAGTGATTTTGTAGTCTTTACAGAGTTTCTAGTGGATGAGGTGTGCTACTTTATTGTGCTTTTTTGTATAAAAATATTATGCTATCAGAACTTCACAGCTAGCTATGAGGTGAGCCACTGTTTCCATCTCTTACAAAATCACCATATATCTGTTTTGCCATTTTTTTCAATGCTTGCTGTAAACCATCTCACCTGTAATCCACTGTCCTGGGCTGCACGTATGAAGCTCTTATCCTTCAGTTTCAGTTCACCCCTCCTTACCATTCATGTGTATGTTTTTGATCAACAAAGGGTTCCTGGAGTAACACTGGTAACCCGGGAGCCCTCCGCGCCTCCATTCCCCGATTTGACACCCTCCAATCCTGTTCCCCCCCCCCCCAATAAATTCACCAACTCAGTAATTTTGGTACAAACTTTTGGTCGCAGCTTTATTTACAACCTGTACAACCGGCCCAACACGGGCCTGAAGATAACAATTGAACAAAACCCAACCCCGCACCCCTTTACCGGAGGATGCCCCCCCACCCGCCATCTTAGTAGCAAGGCGGAGCATCCTCCTCCCCCCCAAACCCCGCCGCCTGCCTCGCCATCCTAGTAGCAAAGGCCGGCTCCCACCCCCCCCGCTACCGGGCCGAGACCCCCAACCGGGCTGTCTCGCCCCACCCCGGGGAGCACTTCGCCCCCACTGCTTGTAAACCAGGTCAAGCCCGCGCCGCGCCTGCGAGCGCGGGCTCGGTACCCCGCCACCCCCACCAGCTGCAACATCCCGACAAACCAAAACCGGGGCGGGGGGCGGCAACGCAACCGATACGCGAGGAGCCGCGGCCAGAAGGAGACGGCCACGCGGCTCCTCGCGAACAGCACCGCCCACCCCTTAACCTGCGGGCCAATGAAATCGCTCCGACGGCGCGCCGGAGCGATTTCAACTGCCTCGCACCGCCTCCTCACCCCCGACGCACCCCCCCCTTTCTCCCTGCACGTTGGAGGCCGCGGCCGGGCCCGGGCCCAGGTTACTGTCGGCCGCGGGACCCGGCCCGCGGCCTCGGGCATTAACACTGGTAACCCGGAAGCCCTCCTCGCCTCCATTCCCCGATTTGACACCCTCCAATCCTGTTCCCCCCCCCCAATAAATTCACCAACTCAGTAATTTTGGTACAAACTTTTGGTCGCAGCTTTATTTACAACCTGTACAACCGGCCCAACACGGGCCTGAAGATAACAATTGAACAAAACCCAACCCCGCACCCCTTTACCGGAGGATGCCCCCCCACCCGCCATCTTAGTAGCAAGGCGGAGCATCCTCCTCCCCCCCAAACCCCGCCGCCTGCCTCGCCATCCTAGTAGCAAAGGCCGGCTCCCACCCCCCCGCTACCGGGCCGAGACCCCCAACCGGGCTGTCTCGCCCCACCCCGGGGAGCACTTCGCCCCCACTGCTTGTAAACCAGGTCAAGCCCGCGCCGCTCCTGCGAGCGCTGGCTCTGTACCCCGCCACCGGTGCGAGGTAGGCACTATCCTCGCACCGCCCCCACCATAAAGCTGCGACCAATCATTTCCAGCGCTTCCTGCCAATCATTAAGCAATAAGTCCTGACCGACCGGGGACAAGTGTACCCCGTCGGTACGGTACAGTCCAGCGCACTGGGGGTCCGCCCAAGGGTGCCGGACCTGCCATCCACCGGCCTGTTGCAACCAACGGCCAATCTGCCTGTTCACTTTGGCCAGCCCTCTCGACCAGCGTCGTTGAGGCAAGCAGGCCGGCCGAGGGATGATGTCCGACCAGACGATTGCAACGTCAGGCCACTGCTCCTGCAGCGCCCGCAGGTCACGTTGCACTGCGCGGATGAGTTGCCGACACGTCCAACAGGAAAGATCATTCCCTCCAAGATGTATCAGGAGTCCCACCGGCCTCTGCCGCCGCTCCGCGTGCTCTCGAACCACTGGAAGTAGCTGCCACCATCGCATGCCCCGCTCGCCGAGCCACTCCAGCCGGAAATTGCAGGACACCAAGCCCAGGTGTGTACCCAGCGGACGAGTTGAGGCTCTGCGTTCCGCCCAGTAGACGAATGAATGCCCCAGAAGCCACCAAACACCCGGCGTGCTCCGGGCAGCAGCCACTGTCGGCACGTTCAGCAGTACACCTGAAAAAGAAAAAAAAACAGCATTAGAACCCCCCCCACGCCCACCCCCCCACCACCACAGCTCACAACTGTTCCATGCGCACGTAGCCCTCGTAGGCCCTGGAGCGCCAGCGCCCGATCCGCTGGATCACCTCACTTCCCAGGCCAGCGGCGGCTGCGCTCGTTGCCGCACCTATCCGGAAGGAGTGAGACGCATAACCGCGCTCATCCACGCCCAGCCGCCGCAACGCCAAGCGGAAGACCGCCGTGAATTGGAATTGGGTAACAGCTGTCCCCCTCAGCATGGCAGAAGAAACACCCGGCCCGATCCGGCCGCTGCCGCCGGTACGCCGCCAAGTTCTGCACTGGACAGGATCCCAGACCCGGAATGGCCCGCAGCAGCACCCACCGACCCTGCCCCAACGGTCAGTCTTCGAGTGGGCCAGGAATATCCGTACGCGCGCCTCCTGTATGTCCACCTGCTGCACCAGCAAACCCCCCCGCCCCCCCCGTCCGCCCGACGGAGGGACCAGCTCGCTAACTCGGAAGGCCCCGAAGAAAGCTGTGACAAACAACGCCCGAAAAAGGACTGCCTCATACGGAGTAGCCGCCACCTCGGGCAGAACGCCCCAAATACGCAGCAGCAAGGCGTGAGACACGGGGCGACGCCAATCCGGGCAGGAGGGCTGCGCTCGCGCCCACCCGGCTAATAGCCGCTTCACCACATACGAGGCGCTCGGACTGCCCCAGCCCGCCGCCCTGCTAAAAAAGGAGAAGCCGGCCAAAGCCGCCCGTGCTGCCGCCCGGGACCAACCACCCTCTTTTGCCCACGCTATGAAAGAACCCGCCAAGATGTCCCCGACTCTACCCCCCCTCCAGCCCCTCCCCCAGAGAAACTCTCGAACCCGCCCATACCCCCGCTGATAAGCCTTCCACGTACCTGGAGCCAGGGAAGACCGCAACAATGAGATCATTCCGGCGTCCCAATTCGCCAAAGGTGCTCCGGCACCACCGCCGCGGTCTCGTCCGCCCCCGGGGCCAACTCCCGAAACCGCTCCCACTGGAAACGAGACAAAGCGTCAGCAATAACGTTCAGAGCACCTGGCACATGGCGCGCCCGAACCGTGACATTGAGACGAAGACAGGCCAGCACAAACACCCGCATCAACGCCGCCACCCTCGGACACTTTGGCGAATGACGATTAATGACTTGCACCACCGCAGCGTTGTCACACCAGAAGACACCCGCTTGTCCCGTAGCCTCTCTGGCCATACCCAGAAGGCCACCACAATCGGGAACAACTCCAGGAACGTCACATTGCGCGTCAGCCCACTCGCGGACCAAGCCGCCGGCCACGGCGCTGCACACCACGAGCCCTGGCAGAACAATCCCATACCCGAACCCCCGGCAGCATCTGAAAACAAGTCCAAATCCCTGTTGGACAGTTCCTCAGACTGTAACACCGAGCAGCCATTATAATTCGCCAAAAAAGCATCCCACACGCGCAAATCAGCTCGCATCCCCGCAGTCACCCGGATGCGATGGTGCCCACAGCGCACCCCGGCCATCGCCAAAGACAACCGCCGCGCAAACGGCCTCCCCATTGCGACGACCCGACAGGCAAAGTTTCAGGTGGCCGACTAACCTCTGAAGCTCTGTCAACGTCACCTTCGTAGCGGAGCCCACCTCAGCTACCAAGAGCCGCAGCCGCTCGACGTTATCCATCGGTAACCGGACCACAAACTCAACAGAGTCGATCTCAATCCCCAAGAAGGAAATACAAGTCACCGGCCCCACTGTCTTACCCTCCGCCAAAGGGATGCCAAACTCCGCCGCCATACCCAGGAAAAGCTCTAACAAGGATGCACACACTGCGGACTGGGCCGGCCCTACGAACAAAAAATCATCGAGGTAATGCAATATAGACCTAAGACCGGACCTCCGCATCAACACCCAGTGCAGGAAAGAGCTGAAGGCCTCAAAGTACGCACACGAGATCGCACAACCCATGGGCATACACTTGTCATAGTAATAAGAGTCGTCAAAACGAAAGCCGAGCAAAGGCGAATGGCGGCCGGTTATGCACCGGCACAAGAGACGGAAAGGGCAGAATCAAGGTCAACATTCGCAAGCAAAGCCCCCTTCTCCACATTGCCCTTATCCTTTCGTCTATTCTTCCAACTGGCATCGCTAGTAGATCTCTCGAAGGCAGCATAGCGCACTGAGCACAGCTCCCTGAGGGATATGGTCATTCACCGACTTTTGGCCCTGGGGTGACAAGAAACCGATTATGTATCAGCCCGATAACGCCGGGGCTCCTTCTTCGGGATGAACACCAAGCGGGTGAAACACAATAAACGGCGGAAAGGTCGCTGGGCCGCACCTTCCAGGAACGGCCCAGCGGGACTCTGCAAAGACGCGCCACTCCGCCGCAATCTTCGCGCGGGCCACATCCGCCAGCCTGCCGCACCGAGCGAGCATTTCCCGTCTCCAAATCTCCGGACAGCCCCTTGAAACGGGATACGAAAGCCCTCAGAAAACCCCGCCCACAAAATCGTCCCAGACGTTGCATGATGGGAGCCGCGTAGAGCTCCAGCCCTGGCAGCAACGCCTCTGTATACTAATGGTGGTAGGCGCCAGACCCCCTTCCAAACCGTAATTCCTTTGCAGGCGCAGCCCCTTGCACCAGCTCGACACGATGCACTTAAGAGGCCGAGTGACCGGCTCCGCACAGGGAGCAGGGACGTGCCGAAACTTTGCTGCAGTCCGGGAAAGGGCCATGGGCCGTTTTTAGAAAGCACCCAGCTAAGACAAAAGCTCCGCGGGGACCGCCCGCCCCAACTTTACTCGCCTCGGGCCCAGGGCCCGAGGTACGAAAACGGAACGCAAGCACGCCCAAGCAGCCGCTGTCCAGTCTGCCGCCCCTAGCCGGACCTGCACCACCCACCCCCGTTCCACTCCGCTTTGCCGACATTTGCGTGAGCCAAAGGTCTAATTATCCTTCATGCCCCAATGACCAACTTGCTCTGGTTCTCTCCATCCTATCGCGGAACCTCCTCGTCGTAAATTAAGCCAGGCCCACCACATCGTGTGGCCTGGGAAGCCGCCAAGATCGCGTCTGCACTAAGCCAACAGCCCCTCACCTGGCTTCGACTCGGGCTACCTACATGCCCCCCATACGCTCGCCAAACGCAAAAAAAGCGCCTGAGTCCAATTTAACGTGTTCCGCGGGGGGAAAACCTTCCCGTAACACTCCCCGCCATTCTCGGTCTTCACTTGCGTTTTCTTACGGGACTCTCCCACGATGCGGTTTCCTCCCTTCCAATAGCCGGACAATATCCAAATCAACGCCGCTTCACCAATCACGCCGCCTCAAACTTGCGCGGGAACCACTCTCCCACACTGTCCGACGCAACGCACCATCCGCGGACCCCGCACCCCTCACCAACCTGCGGCACGCCGGTGGAGAGCGCTGAGGAAGTGTCGAAGACCCCGACGATGTAGATGAAGACGACGCGCTGCCGCCGCCAACGCCATCGGTGATTCCGCTTCGGCCTTGGGCTTTACTGAGCTGGCGGTTTGCATCACTCCCCCGAAGGCACTCTGTCCCCCCCAACTCCCCCCGCTGTCGTCTCCGAGAGCCACTCACCTGCCGACGCCGGCTCCGCCGCCGCCTTGCACTCCCGAGGTGGACTCCACCTGCTCCATCATGGTCGGGGCCGGGACTGGCTCCCACCCGCCGACAATTCACTGTGCACCACCGCCAACTCCGGCCTGCTGTCACTGGCGCAATCACCGAAATAACTGCAATGGGAGAGGAGAGCAAACACCACGGGGACGCGAGATGCAAACAAACAACCCCTGCGAAGCCATCCCATAAGGCCCCGCCCCACACCCCACCACCCCCTCCCTGCACCCCCCCGGAGGACCCCAACCCCCCGACAAGCACAGCCTGAAGCCCCCCAGGGGAGTTAAGTTGTCCCCCCAACACTCTGAAAAACCGGCCCCCCCAATGCTCCCCCTCCCAGCCCCCCCCCCAAGGGCTCCCACCCATTGCCCCTCCCAAGGTGACCGGGGACCAAAGCCTGCCACCCGTCGCTATGCAATTCCGAACACTTCCCCACCCCCCGCGTGGGCGGGCCCAATAGGCTCCTGCCAGGAACCTGAACCCACCCACGCCCAACCGCACACCGACCACTCCCCGAGGGTGGTCCCCCACCGGGCCCCCTAGAGCGACGCTCCCCTCCTCTACACCACCTACCCATGCACCCCCCCTCGACGACGCCGCCGTCTCCCGCGCCCCAGGCCCCACAACCACTTCTAGGGGGCCCACTCACCTCCAGACCCCACACCGGCCCCCCACCCACAAAAACAGCTGCAGGGGCAGGGAGACGCCCCACAGGCATTCACCACCCAAACCTTCCACTTATTACCGGTCCTCCCCCCTACCCCATCACCGCCCCCCCACCCCTCGGCCTACTCTGGCCCCTGGGGCTGACCCAACTCCCGTGGGAACCCCCTCGAGACCCCCCCCCAGCCCATTCACACACACCCCCCGAACAGCCCCCTTTGGGCTTTGCCTTTTCCAGCAAAGGCCATGCTCCGGCCCCCCCCCCACTAACCATTGAGAGCAGCAGCAGCCCAGCGCAGGGTAAGGAACATGCTGCAGCCACCAGGAAGCAGGCTGCTGGCTGCAGGGTTCTCCACTCCGTCTATTATATTGTTATTTATTTGGTTATTTCTTTTTTTTTTTTTTTTTGTTGAGTATGCCGCCGCCCGACGGCTGACCGGGACCCCCACCCAATCCCCCCCCCTCCCCCCCCCCCCCCCCACACCCCACCCCCCCCCATTACCCCGAACACAAACCAACACCCCCACCCCCAAGGGAGCAAATGTAGACCACCCCCTCAACGGAACCCCACTCACCGGACCAGCACGGGGAAAGCCAAACCGATCACGACGAGGAGAAGACGGCCAGGAAGGAGACGGCCCACGCGGCTTCCTCGCGAGCAACAGCACCCGCCCACCATTAACACTGCGGGCCAATGAAAATCGCTCCGACGGCGCGCCGGAGCGATTTCAACTTGCCTCGACACCGCCTCCTCACCACCGACGGCACCCCCCCCCTTTCTCCCTGCAGGTTGGAGGCCAGCACGGCCGGGATACCCGGCGCCCAGGTTTTTAAAACTTGTCGGGCCGAGCGAGGACTTTCCTGGTCCGCCGTGGCCCTCGGGCAGTAACACTAGTACTATATTTTCCACTGTATTTTGTGCATTTGCCACTAGGTATTCTTTGTTTGCTGATATAATTCTTTGAAGAGTTTTTTTTCTCTTGTTTGGCAAATTCTGTTTCTTCTTTTCCTGTGTATGCTTGTGGATTCTCACTCATGTTTCTAGTCATCGCAATGCTTGTCCAAGCTTGATGATTGAGACAGATTCTGGACATTTGACTTTCATATTTCAGCATTCTTGTTCACACATCCAGTTTTTCAAGATTTTTGAGAGGCCAGTCCATATCCTAAAAACTGAGAGAGTCCAGGAATTGCCAGCTGATTAATGGCTTGTATCTTATTCCATGATGCTAAGGCACTTTTCAATACTGATTTTAAACATCTATAGTATTTTTTACTGATCTTTTCTCTCAAGTAATTTCTGCTTGAGTGTCATTCCTTCCTCTACTCCAAGATACTATATGCGCCTTCCTGTTCAAGGTTCCTGATATCACATCCCTCAGTCAGGGAGATGTTTTCCATCGTGCTCAATTTCCTCTAAAAAATGTTGCCTTAGTACATTTGTCAAGGCAAAAGTCATCCTGCTGTCATCAGAAAAGCTTTTTACCACATAAAGTTTCTTTTAATTGTTGGTCGCTGGAATGGAACTGGTCACTGGAACTGTAGAGCTTCAGATCACTACAAATAGTAAATAGGATGTTATCTCTGGGTTGTTACTTTCTTAGGATTCAGGCTAAATCTGGATCCCACAGAGTTGATGAAGAGTACTTATTGGTTTAAGCACCACACAAAATAGAAATAGCGACAGGGAATCTCTCTGAAATATTCCGTGCTGGATCTTAATGGTAAGAATGATGTACTGACTACCCTCATACTGCAAAAAGGGTGTGATTTGCCACATCATCATGGAGAACTTAATGTATTCTATCAAATCAGGATTTATTTTATACATTTAAAGGCAATTTATTATTCAAAAGTGCAGGACGCTGTCAAAACCTTTCTTACTGTATAATCAATCCACGTTATACTGAGATTTCTGCATTTCTTAGCACGATCTATTCATCTCCTTGAATGATATCTGACAAATTGTTACTCAGATGGAAGTGATGCTTCTGGTACTCTCTCACAACTAGGTGTTTTTCTCCAGTGCAACTGTAAAGAAGCCTTCTAATTTGGACTGAATTTAGTGGATAAAAGATGATCTTCAATTGAACCTCAGGTTGCCTCTCTTCAGACTGTGTATAATTCATTAGTAAGGACTCTCTGTCCTTACACTTTAAGGTGGATACTTCAGAGAATTCTCTGAGAAGAAATAATTTGTATTTTATAAATTTTCCACAAATTTACTTATCTCCTGAGATTCTTTTAAGGAAATACCTTAAATATTGCTTTTTTCATCTTCTGATATTTTGCCTGTTTCTAATTTGTATTGTATTTCCTCAAAAACTAGATAGAAAGGGGGTCATTGCAATCCTGAATAGCAGGGCCTGGACATCTGACATGGATGTCCAGTCCCCGCTATTCCCCCAGACAGAGCTCCCTGCATATACACAGGAGATCTGGGGTAGCTCTGGACAGAGGCAGGAGGGGGAGGGCCGGTGGAGGGTGAGGGTGGGCCGGAAGCATGACCCTGACCCCGGATGTACAGGGCCGATTCCGGTTGTGGCCCTGTACATCCAGGCTGGAGTTATAAATCTCTGTTAATAAACTATTATCTGTATAAAGTTAAAAAAAAAATCTCTGTTCCATGTAATGTATACATCTCTGGAAGGGGCGGTATAGAAGAAATAGATAAATAAATAAATAAATAAACATGATAGGGGACTTATTCCACCTTGGGGATGGAATCGGTCACCCCGTGGGAGGCAATTGGCGGTGGTGGATTCCCCGAATGGTAAGGCAGGCCCAGGAGGGTCCCCACAGCCTGACCCTGGCCTTGGCAGGCCCGTTTGGGGGTCGGGTGCCAGGGAAACAGCTTTTGGGATTCGGTGGGGGATTGGAGCATATGCATGGTGACCTGGTGCCATGGC
The DNA here is from genome assembly GCA_033557465.1 of Ichthyophis bannanicus. Taxonomy (NCBI): domain Eukaryota; kingdom Metazoa; phylum Chordata; class Amphibia; order Gymnophiona; family Ichthyophiidae; genus Ichthyophis; species Ichthyophis bannanicus. Next base: position 1,286,212,398 of record CM066031.1, read on the forward strand.
GACAGGATGCCATGGCACAGGGGCTCTATGCAGGCACTGCGGCTGGGTTGAACGGGGTGTGCATTGTGCATTTGGTGGCTCAGCATCGGGGCACATCCTACCCATCCAGGCTGGTTGCATCCGATTCTGATCTCATGGGGACATATAGCCCCCGTGGGATAAGAATTGGGTGCAAATCTGGCCCGTCCAGATTCTGGACTTCTGGAAGGGCCGGACATGCCTTGACTGGAATTGGCTCAAAGTTTCTAATAAATTTGATTATGATCATTGATTCTTTCAAAGGGGATTGATTTCACTGATTTTTTTGGAAAGTTCTCATGATAATATTGAGGACAGGGCTACACTTGTTGTTACTTTCCTTAATGAGAATGATGAAATGAGGATCCTGAAGGCTTATTTGAAGAAGAGATCTGTTTCCTTTTGTGGGGCACCTGTTCATGTTTTCTTGATGTTTCACACTCTACCCAGTTTTACCTAAAAAAGCTTTTGTGGAATGAAATCCCAGGTCTTGGTACTTAGGGCCTACTTTCATTTAAAACTTTCCATGTAAATGTGGTGTCCTATCAAAACAAAAATCACATCTTTTTAATCCTTTACAATTGGAACAGCTTTTGGCTGTGAAAAAACAATAGTGATTTTTGATTCGCTTTTGTGTTTGCTGGGCATCATATTGAGATGTAGTTATAATTCCTGCTTTTGTTCTAGATGAATCATTTATTATCATATTTGATTTCTTATAATTTGCTTCTTTTGTACTAGCCGTTCCCCCTTGATGCACATTATTGCTGTATCTATTTTTCTTGTGTCTTTTGATCTTGTTCTATTATTTTACTTTTCCTTATTATGTGATATTTTGATTTCACTTTAAATTTTATTAAACAAAAAGCAATAACACATAACGACACTGAGGTATGCATTACAGTGTGCAAAATTGATCGATCCAAAAAAGATCTTAAGTGAAAAACTAACCTAAAGTTATTGGGAAACTCATTGGAACAATCAGAAATACAAGTCTGTGCACTCCATAGGGTAAAACTAGGGTTGGATTTCCGGTTCCTTATGATATGGAGTCAGGTGGAAGCCCATCAGGGAAGGGGGATTTCTGCTGTATGGAGTGCCATTCCTTGCTTTAAAAAAAAAATAAAAAATAAATGGGGGCTGTTATTGGCTGATATGTAACTAACAACTGGGGGTTTTAGAGCCAGTACATTTTTAGAAGAAGGTAGATGGAAAATTAAGGAGGAAGATCGGAGCAGGGAATCAGAAACCAGGCGGCCATGTTTACTAAGATGGGATAATGGTTGGCACACTTTATTTGTAACTAGATCCTATTGAATAACATGGGACCAACTTACAAATAGCATGTGCTACCTAGCGTTGCCATTACCCAGTTCCAGGACAGAGATTTTTTGGCCAGTTCTGGTTTTAAATTTGCATTACAATGCAGTATGGTATCTGTAGTCCCTGATTTTACCCATTGAAATCAATGTTGCAAGCTCCATAATGCAACATGACGAGTGACAGAAATCCAGGACTGACTTAAAATCTCATGGAACTAAGTAACTCGGTAACTCTGTTAACCATTAGCCCAACTTAGTAAACATGTCTCTAGGGCTACCAGAAGGCTCCAGATTTCAGGACAGATTAATTCAGTCCTGATTTTATCCCACTTAATGCAAGGACTTGAAGTTTTTATTTCCCTATTGCATATCCTGAGAAATGCAGGGCTACAACTGTATGCATGCTGTGGGGCAAAACCAGGACTGGATCAACTTGCCCTAAAAATCTGGAGCCATTTGGGAGCCTTACCAGAGACTGTTTTTTATATGTTGGGAGGAAGGATGGTTGGCCAGGTCTGAGTTTCATTTACAGCGTCTAAATCTATTCAGCCATATTTAGCTGGTTACCACTGAAAATCATGCTGACTAAATACTGGAACCCATCCCTACCATTCTCCCAGTATTGAACACATTTTTTGACTGGCTAAATTTGTGCGCACGATGTTAGCCAGTCATAGTGGGGAATTTTTAATCAGGCTTATTTAATTGGCTAACTGCAAAACATAGTATATGATGGCAGATAAAGACCAGTATGTTCCATCTAGTCTGCCCAGCAAGGCGGCAAGAGTAGGTGTACTTGCCACTCATGCAGGACACCCCTCCCTATGCCTTTGTTTAGTGGTGAACCCACTGCGCCATGTAGGTCACCCCTATTTGTTCAGATATAAGAGATAGTTATGTTTATTTTGATTTTATCCTTTTGCTATAAAGGGACCCACGGTATCTGTCCCATGCCATTTTGAATTCTGTCACTGTATTTGCCCCCACCACTTCCATCAGGAGGGCATGCCAAACATCCACCACCCTTTCAGTGAAAAAGTATTTCCTGACATTGCCTTTCAGCTTACCCCATTGCAGCTTCATGTTATGCCCTCCTTCCCCGTCTTTGGAAGAGGTTTGTTTGTCCATTAATACTCTTTAAGTATTTAAAGGTCTCAATCATATCTCCCCTGTCCCTCCTCCAGAGTGTACATATTTAGGTCTTCAAGTCTCTTCTCATAAGTCTTCTGACGCAGGTTCCAAATTATTTTGGCCACCTTTCTCTGAACTGCTTCCAGCCTGTTGATATCCTTTGCGGATACGGTCTCCAAAACTGAACACAATATTCCAAGTGAGGTCTCACCAGAGACTTGTACAGTGGCTTAATACCTCATCCTTTCTGCTGGTAATTCCTCTCTGTATGCAACCCAACATCCTTCTGGCTTTTGCCACCGCCTTCTCACACTGTTTCGCCACCTTGAGATCGTCAGAAACAATCACTTGAGATCCTTATCCTGGTCCGTGCACACCAATCTCTCACCCCCTATTGCATACAATTCCCTTGGATTTCTGCTTCCCAAGTGCATGACACTGCACTTCTTCACATTAAATCTTAACTGCCAAGCATTAGACCGTTCTTCCAGCTTTTGTAAATCTTTTCTCATGTTCTCCACTCCCTCAGAAGAGTCCACTCTGTTGCAAATTTTCATGTCATCTGCAAAAAGACAGACTTTTCCATTCAGTCCTTCAGCAATATCACTCACATACAAATTTTGAAAAATGACCCTTTTGTATTATGATACAGGTGCAGCATATTTTATGCACGTATGTGACTGTATTAGCAATATCAGCAGAGATATTTAGCTTCTTTGTATTTTGCACAGTGCAATAGGAAATGCATTTCTGTTTCTATGGTGTATGTTTACTAAAAACGTGATAGACTTTGTAGCCCTCTCTGGGCGTTAGTTGCTAAAGTTCTGCAGTAGCTGCAGTGGAGTGGAGGAGTGGCCCTAGTGGTTGGGGCAAGGTACTTCAGGCCGGAAGGTCAGGGGTTCAAATCCCACTAGAGGACAGCAACCTTGGGCTGGAAGAACTGGGGTTTCTAGTCCCACAGGTGCTCCTTGTGGTCTTGGGCAAGCCACTTAACCCTCCATAGCCCCATGTTCCCTGTAAAATAGTTATCTCCAAGTTATAATGCCCTGTTCAATGTAATTTCAGTTTGTTCAATGTAAACCACACTGATGCAGAATAGCACGGTATATAAGAGAATGTAAAAAAAAAAAAAAGTCATATGTTATCTGCTGGGGGGAATGCCAAGTTTTTCCCCAGTAGATAACGTCATGAAAATGCAGGGATCATGGTGAGAACAGCATCACCGATGCAGTTAATGCCAACCATCGAGGTAGCATTAAGTGCACCTGTGGTACCTGCAACTTTGGTGATTATTGCACAATATTTACATCCCCGGTGATTGAACATTGCAGGCATGCCACTGTCTGCCCTAATCCCTCCTATTTCTCACCCAAACCTGCAGCTACCAAGCGAAATGTAGACATTGCAGAAAATCACTGCAGTGTCGGCAATTTGGCCTGCGTTAGCTGCTACCATGGCACGATCATCTCGCATATTTGCCATGTTAGCACCTAACGTGCTTTAGTAAACATACCTCTGTTTCCCAGGATTGCATTGCATTCTTGATGTTTCCAGTTCAGTTTTTGTCTGCATCTTTCAATTTCTAGTCTATACTACTACTACTACTACTACTGAGCATTTTTATAGTACTACAAGTCATACGCAGCGCTGCACAGACATGTAAGAGACAGTCCCTGCTCATCAGAGTTCACAATCTAGTCAAGACAGAGAACCCAGTCACTTATTCTATTTGGTGAGGACCTGTCTGTGTTTTGCATGTCTGACAGAGATCAGATATTCAGTTAGTGTGTAGTTCTGTGCAGGGATATGCAGCAGCCCAGTTTGTTCTGTTTTTCGATAGGATGAGTATCGGAGTTCTAGAGTGTGCTGCAGTATTTCATTGCCTGTTTTTTATAGGCAGAGTTGCTGTTGTTTGGATTCTGGGTGTTAATTTTAGGGGTATGTTTACTAAAGCGCTTTAAGGGAGCCAGTGTGCCGTTAATGCATGCTATTGGCACCCTTGTGCCCTTAACATAGCAAAAAAGCTGCTTTAACGTGTGTGTTAAAGGCTCCAGCAGCATAAAGCGTGCTGTGGGCGGAGAGTGGGCGTTAACGGGGTGGAGAGAAGCGTTAACTAACGAGTGTACCATAACGCGTGCTGTGCAAAGGTGTCCTAAAGCTCTTTAACGCCGGGACCCTAACGCAAAGTAAAACCTCACGGAAAGGGTGTATTTTGAGGAGAGAGGGCCTATTTTAATGTCTGCAATGTGATGCAGAGACCGGGGAGGGCAAGATAGTGATAGTAGTGCTCCATTAGCAGCAACAAGCATAGTGCCCAAATATGAAAGGGCACTATGGTGATGGTCACAAATGGGGCAAAGGAGGTGGCACATGGGTCATGCAGTGGGGGTTGCTGGTGCACAGGGCAGACCAGGCAGCTGCCCAGGTGGCACATAACAATATAAATTACACTGGCTACCAAGAGAGAGTAGAATAAAATTCAAAGCTCTCCACACTATTTTCAAAACACTTCAATCAGAACCTGACATCTGCCTGAAAGATTATATCCGAATCAGTCCAGAAAACTGACCACGGAGAAGTAATAATAGAAATTCTCTTGAGGCACATGCTGATTTCAGGAACTGCAGTTCAACTACATCCAAGAGCGCCTTCTCTCTTCACGCCCCACTATTATGGAACTCACTTCCCTCTGTCAATAGAGACACTAAAGACACTAAACCTTCCGTAAGCTGTTAAAAACTTGCCTGTTCAAGGAACACTATGGTGAACCAGTCACTTAATTAAAATACCCTTGTAAAACTACAAACCCACCCACTTTACAAGATTACCTCTAATACATTGTAACCAATTGTATATAATAGCTTATTCCTCTGTACATAGTTATCACTTAAATCAGCGTTCTGATTTGTCAATTCTTTCCTTATCCCCCCTTGTCACTCTCATTAAAAGTTTACTTGTAATGTTGTTTATGCCTATCGTTTAATGTAATGTTCAAACATTTGAGTTCACTGTAAACCGCTTTGATTCACGAAAAGTGGTAAATAAGCACAAATAAATAAATAAAATATGCCAGGCTGTCTCAGAACAAGGTCCATCATGCCCAATATCCTGTGTCCAACAGTGGCCAATCTAGGTCACAAGTACCTAGCAGTTTCCCCAAAAGACACACAGGATCCACAATGCTTGTACTGGGGCAAGCAGTGGATATCCCGGGTCCTCTCTAACAATGGTTTATGGACCTTTCCCCAGGAACCTGTCCAAACCTTATCTAACCCAGCTACACTTACAGCCTATACTACATCCTCTGGTAATGAATTATAGAGTGTGATTACGCGTTGACTGAAAAAATGTATTCACATAGTAGTGCTAAATGGGTTACATGGTAACCTCATTGCACGTCCCCTAGTCTTTCTACATATTGAGGGCATAACAATTGATTCTACGTTTACCCGTTCCACTCCAGTCAATCATTATAGACCTCGATCATATCTCCTCTCAGCCGTCTCTTCACCAGGTTGAAGAACCGCAATATTTTTAGCCTCTTCACATAGGGGTATCCTGCCATCCGCATTACCATCTGTGATGTCCATCATGATCCCACAGTGGCAGTGGCAGTGCACAGTCCTGCTATGGCTGTGAAAAGGAGATGTGCCACATGGGGCGGTCCAAGGGTCCTGGCACCCCAGGCAGAGATCCAGGCTGCCCCCTGAACCCAGCTGTGGGGGAAGAGGCCAATAGTGCCAGCAGCTGTAGCCCTCCAGGTAGCTGCAACATGCAACAGGGGACTACCACAGCTATGGCTGTCATCCTCCCTCTGAGACATATCGTTGTCAGGTGATGAATGGGGTCCCTGCAGAGGCAGATGGCTGGGGGGTCTGTGTGGCTATCCATGTATGCTTCTGCCCCCCCCATCCAGACTTTACGCCCTAGGTACCTGCCAACTCGCAGGTTGGATGGGCTGGGACTGCGCACCACCAACACTGACAGCACACAAGCATGACAGCATGGTGTGGAGGTATTGGCGGAGGGGGCAGCAGCACCCTCCTGCAGAAGACCAAAGCCTGGACCTGTACGCCATGCCCCTTGCAACATGTGCAAAGATCTGTCTAATGGGAGGCATGTCAGACTCAGGGACTGTTACAGCCATATGTTAGCACTGTGGTTCAATGCACACAGTTGGTGTGTATATGAACAGAGGGTCACAGGTTCAGGTTCTAGCTGTGGATCATGCATTGCCTGTCCCTGTGGTTAAACCTTAGCCTACAGTGTAGGTGCAACCCCAGTGAATCAGCCAGCAAGGGTACAAACAGCCATGCAGACAAGCTCCACTATCCACAGCTGGATGGAGAGTCAGGCTGATATATTGGCACACTGAGCAGGCATTAACATCAAAGCATGCTACTAACTCCTGCACAATGAGCACACATTAGTAATGCTTGAGCTGATATCAAAACCAAAGTGGCAGGCAGGAATGCCAACCATCCCCATTTTGCACAGCGCAGCAATATGAGTGTGTGTATATGTCCTCTCCATTATTTTGTGGCTTTCTACACCTCACTGAGCCTTGCATTGCCTAAGCTGTTTCCAGCGTAGGCTGCAAATGTGCATGATAAGGAGTAGAGTATTGTGAGTATAGCCTGAAACAGGGCGGATTGGCCAGGATGTGTCTGCATCAGAGGTAGGGTCAATGGCCGAGGCGTCTTAGTGCCCGTCTGCCACATGCATAGACTGTGTGGCCACAGCATGTCATGCTGGTAGGCCACTCTCACTCTGACCGAGCAGTGACCATGGCATGGCTATGTATCCACATAGTGCTATATAGTGACTGGATCCAGTGATGTGGGTGTTACGTTCTGTCCTGGGGGCATGATCATGGAGCCAAATGTTGGGTGTGCATGGTCGCTCTGTACACATACAATGGGTGCTGAGCAGCAGACGGTCTGCAGTTAGTATGTACATGGCTGGAAAACCCCAGAGGTAGGTAGCAGGTTCAGTCTGACTATGCTTATCATGGGTGATTGTTAGATCTAGATGGGTGGGACAGGAGGTGTTCCACTTCTCCTCCCTGTGGTAATGGTAGGGCTAACAGGACACCATGTAAGCCTATATGCCTCCACGTATCAGCAGTTTAACAATGGGTATTGACATGTACTGTTCTAGGAGGGTCCCTGTCCAACAGGGGCAGGACACAGTGCCAGATGTGACTGGCACATACAGCCTGCTGTAATTGTGCAGGAAACAAGGTGACTAGTATAACACACCATCGACAATACCTGCCACATATTAGCAGTGATGTGGATTTGCAGCAGAGACCATCTCTAACAGTGCAGGTTCTGGGGCCAGGTGCTGGATGCCCATTGTCACCCTCAGGGTCCCCGCAGAAACTGCTCGGTAGCACGGTTTGTAGCTGCTCTGTGCTTGTATCACACACTGTCAGTACATCTTACTGAGCTGAGGTGATGAATCAGTGCATTCTCCATTTGGTGGTCAGCTGCAGACTGCTGTCTTGCATTGTATTATAGTTTGAAATGTTCTCTGTAACCAGGACCCTGGAATGTTGTTCAGTGTAAACCGCCTCTGATCGATGGAAGGGGCGGTATATAAGAAATGTTCAAATAAATAAAATAAAAAATAAATAAATGTGCACTGCATCATGGGTGCTGGAGGGGTTAACATATACCAGCACACACAGCAGTCATTTTAGGCATTGACCCGCAGTCTCTTTGTATCTAGCCATTGCTTTGCAGAGAGGTATGGGGTGTAGCCTACTGGTTAGTGCAATGTCTCTATAAGTAGGGGACGGGAGTTCAAATCCTACTTGTTCTTTTTGTGACTGTGTGCTACTCATAGCATTTTCATGTCTGTAACAGTCACGGCTCTGCACATTGGTGCTGCCAGCCCATACCACCTTTCCTCAGCTGCCATCCTTCCTTCAGCCCATCCATCTGTCTCTGTTGGCTGTGTGCGGTCATGTCTTCTTGTGCAAGCTGCTACACCATGGCCTACACTGTAGCACTTTTCTGCATTGCAGCTCTTCACGCATGCCTCTCCTGTGCCTGATCACCACTCCTGCTCTGTCTTTCTTTTGCCCCCAGTGCATTGGTACAGCTGCCTTCCACATGCTCATCCAAATTACTGGCAGTCCATTGGCTCTCACTAGTCCTTCCATCCATCACCTTTACATTGACTTTCCTTGGTGCGCCTTAATCTAGCATTAAGGTTACAGTCATTTTCGCACTTTAAGGTGCATGCTTGACACCTTAATGCCTGTTGTCCTGTTACCGCGCGATAAATGGCCAATAGGGCGCTTTACGCCGGAATGCCCCTACCCGCCCAGCGCCTTTTTAGGATTATCGCCCCTTACCACTGTCATTAATACCTGTTACCTTAATGCACTCTAGTAAAAATACCCCAGGGTAGGTTAGCTATATATGTGTTGAGTGTGTTTTTTTTCCAGGATTTATTTATTTAACTGTATTTATATCCCGCTTTTCACCGGGTCAAAGCGGCGTTACATACAAGGGTGGGGAAATTAAGTATAAGGGTGGGGCAATCACCAGGGAGGCAACATTGATGATTTTGACATGAGACAGACTTTGGACAAGGACAGTTTAGTGCAGCTTTGGATCAGAGGTTCATGGTTGGCGAGATCGTAGGTTAGTGCACTTTTTGGTGGGAGTCGTATTGAAGTATTCCTGGAATAAGATGTTTTTAGCTGTTTTCTGAAAGACAGTAGATCGGCATTGTTTTCTGAGATGGCTCCGTAGAAAATTCCATAGGGATGGAGCATAAAGTTCAAAGGTTCGATTGCATGTCCGTTGAGAGCATTTGGTTCTTTTGTGAGGGACGGTGAGGGAATTGCTGGAGGCTTGTCTGGTAGTTTTGCCATGGGCTGGACGAGACAGCAGTGGTGCGAAGCGGGTGTTCTGTGTTTGGTGGATGGCTTGTGGGTGAGTAGGATGGATTTGTATTTAGTTCTTGCTTCAAGAGGAAGTATGTGTAGGTCTTTAGAACTGGGGGTGATGTGGTCGGTTTCTTTGCTCTATGAATGATTATTGCTGTGGTGTTCAATGCTGTTCGGAGGGGGTTGGTCTGTGTGGCTGGAAAGGCCATGGTTAGAGTACGTTGCAGTAATCCAGATGTGGGAGTGTTATAGCTTGCATTACCGTCCGGAAGTCTTGATGTTCGAGAAGGGGTCTGAGACGTTGCACTATTTTCGCTTTGTGGAATATAATCCGGAGGTTTTAGTAATTTGTTGTTTGAAGGTGAGGGCTTGGTCAATGATAATGCCCAGATATCTTATTTGTGGCTGTATTTGAATGCTTGTGGTTCCTACGTTGAGGTGTGTAGGTGGCTGTGAAGTCTGGGTCTCTTGTCACTATGAGGGCCTCAGTTTTCTTTATGTTGATGGATAGGTTATTTTCTTGTAACCAGTTGGACACCTCGGAGAAGCATGCTGATAGATGTGTGTTTGTTGGGTATATGGTCGTAATAGGGGTGTAGAGCATGATATCATCTGCATATATGTGGAAGCTGATGTTGTGAGTGCGTATGACTGAGCAGAGTGGTTGGAGGTAAATGTTGAAGAGCATGGCTGACAGTGTGGATCCCTAAGGTACTCCTTGGTATTACTGGAAGGGGGGCGAGGTCGAGGTGCTGGTACGGATTAATTGTTGTCTATTAGTTGTGTAGTATTTGAACCACTTAATTACGGTGTCTTTGATACCAATTTTCTGTAGTCCCTGCGTATGAGGATGTTGTGGGAGATGGTGTTGAAAGCTGGCGGATATATCAAGGAAGATCATGGCATATCCAGAGTGTTTTTTCTTGTGTCCTCTGATGAGGGTGTTCATCAGTGTGGTCATGAGGGTCTCAACTCCAGTAGTGGGCGGAAGCCGTGTTGTTGTGGGTCCAGTATGTTGTTGATGTCCAGGGTTCTTGAAGCTGTTGCTGGACGATCTTCTTGATTATTACTTATTACTTATTGATTACTTTACATTGCTAGTGTCCTTTATTTTTCCATAGGACTGAGACAGGTATTGAGACTATAATTTAGGAACCGCTTGGTGTTATTTCTTAGCCACAGGGTTCCAATTTTTCTGGACTTGTCAGACTCAGGCTAGAAGAAGAAGTTTCTAAAAATGCAAGCAGAGGACCAACCCCCGGACACAACCTTTTTTGATAGATTTCTGTATAAATAGGCAAGTATATTGCGTTATTATAAATTTAAGTATTCTGTTTTTGAACCAGTCCAGTTAAGAATATTTTGTAACAGGAAGAAGTCAAGTTGGGGAGTGTTGCCTGCCAGTTTAACACGCTGTGGAGAGTGGAGGAGTGAGAACAGCTGGTGCTGGAGAGAGCCGGAACGTGTGGGGCAGTCACTGCTGACATCATTGAAGCTCCTTAATATATCTAGAGTGCTTTACTGTGCTTGTTGGGGCATTTTCTAATGGGTGTTTTCCAAGGGGGATATATGCCCCGTGTGCGCCCCTTAGGAGTACACTGGGAGCATTTATAGATCTGTGAAGTGGTGATGCCCAGCGGTAAAAGGAAAAAGAAAACTCTCAGTGGCTGTGTCTGCTGGTGGCCCTATGGACAAGCATGTAATGTCTACACCGGTCTTAACACCAGGTACTGTTCCTTTTGACCCCTCCTGGAGGGGCCGAGAGTCTTAGTTCTCCTGAGCGTACCCCTCCTCTTCCTCCTGGTTTTTTTGGAATTGTTCTGCTGTGCCTCAGTCCAGTGTTTTTGAGTCACAGAAGGAAGTTATGCTCCCCAAAATGGTTTCTTGGCCGGAGCCCTCCATTCCTCCTGGTGACTCACAAGTCTCCTCCATCTCTCTTCTGGATATTTGGCAAGTAGTCAATCATACTGAACGGATTCTTGCTGAGACTGTTCCCTTTTTATATCAATTACTAGGGGCCCGGTTATTAAATTTCAGAATCTATGATAGTCAGATTGGCACTCTGCATTTCATCTATTCGAGCTATAGATATGCAGGTTAAATCATTTTTCTTTATTTCAGTATGGTACAATGAAAAAGAAAGTTCTATTATGTGTTCCAAACACTTGAGCATTTAGAGAATATTTGGCTAGATCTAAGAATTTGAGAGTTTTTAAATTTTCCCTTATAGTAGCTTATTATAATCGTCAATCAATACTGTTTAGGAAACATTTGAACAAATAGATGTATCTCCTCCCCCCGCCCAATGCTTATAGTGTTTGCTAAATGTTATTTATAGTTCCTCCAAAATGTTGTTTTCAACAGGTGGTGTTGGGGAAGGGGAAGTAGCAGTTCTTGAGATAAAAAATGGGTTTAACTTGATGGCCTTCTTGGATAGACACTCAAGATATGATTTCCACTAGAGCCACATTATTAGTAACTTTGGTTTCTGAAGAAGTATAAGTCTTTATTCTTAAAGCTTATTTTCGGAAAAGGGGAAAACATCTCTATGGTGGTGATAAAGGTCCTCTATTTTTCCTGATGTATCTCGCTCAACACAAGCACGTAGGAAGTCCTTTCTTGTTCTCAAGTCTAGAACTCTGCTTTTAGGGGCTACTTTTTTCTTGCGTTACCCTTGTAAATGCTTAGTATCTCTTTGTCTTTGACAGTTGTCGTTTTTTGTCATTTTTCGGATTGGAAAAAGGTGGATTATTGATAAGGGAAAAGGCGGCAGTGAATTTTGCTTTTCTTTTATGTCCCATTCATGCTGTCATTTAGAAAGGTCAGGCGGGTGGGAGGGTTTATAAATTAAATCGAGTCGCTCTGTGTTGGCGGGACACCTTCTTTGGTTTTGGTGTTCCTTGCCTTAGTTTATCCTTGTTGTTGCTTTCTTATGGTTTTCTCCCCGAGATGGGTGTCTAATGTACTTGTTTGTATTATTTCTTCTTCTTTTCTTTTTGAATTATTTCTATGTTTGACTTATTGTGTTTCTCTATACTTTGTGAAACATTGTATAGTTTTTGAAACGTTTCAAATACCAGAATTACAAGTAGAAGCCATAGTTACTCTATTGCCGTGGGAAAGTTTTCTAATGAGTCAGCCCCCAAATAAACTTTGGTTGAGGGCCCCCCGCCTCCCGCTTTTCTTCTCTCTTCCTTTAATTCCCTGGTTACCGGGCTACGACAAACCTGAAGGAAGAAGAGAAGAGGCGCAGGAGTCAACGTGGCAAACATTGTAAAGTAAGTTTGCCCTTCTGCCTTCACCGCTGCCCATCGGGCACCCTTCCTGCCTGGCTTGTCAGTCCTGGGCAAAATGGTAGAAACCAGTTGATCTGATAAAAGAAAATGTTTATTTTTGTGTCTCAGGATCTGTGTCTCCTATCCCATAATGGCTGTTGGATTCTCCCTCATTCTTTCTATTTTTCAGAATGCTTATCTCAGTATAAGGATGGAAATGGATGGCCTGACCATTTTACCTGTGGATTTCAGCACCTTCTTCAATATTTGGAAAGTTAAGGCTGTCAAACATACCGTGCCTGGAGAGTTAGGATTGGTGGCTTTGTTGTTGTGTAGTTCTCTTCTATAACGGCTCGTTCCTTCTTCGTTTCAGCGAGAACAGCAACAAATTTTGGGCATATATACTTACTTAGGTGGTTTGTTTACAAAGCCGCGGTAGCGGTTTGCGATCGTAAATCGGAAGCCGCTGCACCATTGAATTTCAAGGGGGCCGCGGCTGCGATGCGCCGCTCGCGAACCACTACCGCGGCTTTGTAAACAAGCCCCTTAGTCTTATAGGATGAGGGGCCATAGAGCAATTTTCTTGTTCTTATATCCAGTTTTTTAAGGGTGTTCTGAGGAAGTCTATCGATTCCCCACGCTATCTGAAGTCACAGGGATTGCAGGCTGGTTGATGGCTGCTATTGTTTTCCTTGCTGTTAAATTACAGTAGTTCTTAATATCCATTTCAGTCTTATAATATTTACTGCTTTTTTTTTTCTTAGTAATTTGTGTATTGCTATGCTTTCCTCTACTCTTAGATAGTTCGTACACTTCCGGCTTAAGTGCCTTTACGTTACCGTCCTCAGTCAATGAGATATGGTCAGTTTTACTTAGCTTTACTTTTAAGAAGTGTTATCTAGGCAAGCTTGCCCTGGTTAGCCGAGGAGTATCTTAGTGGTTTAGAACACTATCTCTGTATGCAGGAGAGTCAGGGTTTGATTCTCACTGGTACTCCTTGGGTGAAGTCACATCATCCTCCATTGTGTTTGAAGGAAAAGGCCAAGCAGTCTCCTTCAGGTAATACCTCGCCCAAAACATCCAGGGGCTGTGCGGTTGACCAGGAGTCAGCATTACTTTGATAGCACTTAAAAACAATATAGCAGCTGAAAACCTTTCTTAGAAGTAATGTATGTTGAAAAATGGTTAGACATTTAAATGGAAGGCACCCAAGCAACATATCAGAAAGAGGTCCCAGAACAGGGGAGGAGAGGAGTCTACCGCAGATGATAAGTGAAGCAGTTATAAACTGCACACCCCCTTGAGATTCAAGGGCAGCTTGGGTTGAAGTTAGAACACTAGATATGGAGCTATAAAGATCCATCCTTATCTACAAACCACAGGGAT
>CM066031.1:1286226933-1286347092 GCA_033557465.1 Ichthyophis bannanicus
TGGGGACATATGCAACAACATGGTACCTCAGACCTCCTAATAACCCTCCCCACATCTAGAATGGCAAAGACTGTCACCCCAGACAGGTGAACTGCCACTCTAGAATGTGTTGCACCCACAGATAGTCCATATATCTGTGAAGCTAGGCTCCAGAGAGTATATCAGTACCTCACTGAAGGTGCCCACGGATTGACCATTTCACAGCTATCCATCTTCCGATCTCCCAAATTGTCTGACCACCCACATACATGAAAAATATACACAGTTCCAATTGAGGCCAGGTGCTAAGCTGTGAGTTAGCCACTGTAGCCTTGCTGAATATGGAAATAAGATGCCAATTAGGGGACCTGCATGCAAAATAAAAAATGTCTAAGGGTGACATGACAGAAACTAGGCCTAGGACCTCTCACATGTTTTCAAACCATGTATCTCTCTGTAATTGCCGTGAATCTTTAGTTATGTCTGTGCAGCACTGCATACTACTTAAGCACTATAAAATTGCTCGTAGTAGTAGATATAGTCTGTACTTAAACGTGGCCCAAAGAGATTCTTGCTGCCAGAACCTTGGTCCTCAAACATTTCCCATCGGATGCACTTAGCAATGGTGAACAAGATGTCAACAGCTGTGTCCCCAAGACACATCATTAGGCGTGTGTACACAAACCATCGCAATCGAAATACCTAAGATCATTGGGGAAGGCAGCAGACTGAAAATCAACCATAAGTAAAAAAGGTGGATCTTGCAGGCTCTGTCCTATATATAAGCGGTTTTATGTCCTCTCTGAAATCCATGCTTCTCTGTGGAAGAAATAGGTTTGTCACTGCACTGGACTGAGATGTTGTAGCTTAACATATATGGTCCATTATTTTTGACTGAGGTCCAGATCAGCAGGTACAAGTTGTTTGTAGTTTGTGGTAGAGCTGTTCCCACCACATAGAAAATCACTCTGCCATTAGACTCATGTAATGGATGGAGGCACATGAGTTGGAGATATGTTCATCTCCCAACAGTCCAGAAGTGTTAATCTGGGAAGATTGCATTAAAAACTTAAAAAAACATACATGGGGGATTTCAATTGAGTGGCAGACGTGGATACCAAAGCACTGATTAGGCCCATGATGAAAGAGCTATGTAGCCAGCCACAACTGGACGATCTCACAACCTTTTATAATGGGATGCAGTCACAGAGAACTACAGAAATACATTAGAAGCAGGGATGCCATCACTTGGCTGTCAGTTCACACCTTTGTGCTTAGCAGTACAATATGCTACTTTCCAACCACTATAATTCTGTTGGTGGGAAGGAATGTTGCCGACCTGGGGTCATGATGCTGACTTACAGATAAGAGGGCACTACACTATGGCAGTTTCTATGTACATCTAGAGTGATATATGAGTCCAGTAGGAATGAGATTTTGAGGTTAGCACACTAACTGCCATCTCTCTGTCTCTCACAACAGGACCTGCCGAAACATTATGCTAACCTAGGCTGGTTACACCTAGGGGCAATCAACCTCTGGAGGGTCAAGAAAAGCAGGGGCATTCAAAGCTAAATACGAGCTTTGGACAGCTTCTACGGGTTGGAAAACTGGAGGTTCACCTAGGACTCTTACACTGTTGGGACCAAATCTCAGGTTGGCCCTGCTTCACATACAACATTCTAGCCATTGTGCTGTGACTTCATCATCACTATGGACTAATTACTACATGTCGTGCACAAAAAACCTCCTGCTTTTATGCCCGGGACCATATCTTTGCAACAACTGATACACCTCTGGCAGCTTGCAATTGAACTGCTATTGAGGTTCTGGTAGGGTTGTAAGTATAGCTTACCCATGGCAACTGTGTTTCCCTGTTATGTGGCTGTTTTTTTTGGGAGTGACTGGTAACTCGTCTTCATTGTGGGTCTTTCATGGGTGACTCTTAAATAAGGGGTCTTCATAGGGGTTCTGTCTTCTTTAACTGCTAAATATAGAAGTCCTCAAGCGAGCTTTGTCTGTCTTATGTATTTTCCATTCCTCATGGTCAGTGATGTTAGACTGTGGGTTCAATTAATTTATATATGCCTGACCTGCTTGATTCCACAGTCAACATCACTGTACATTGTTCCTATCAATGAGAATGTTCCACCTGGAAGCTATGTAGGTATACATTCTAAATTGTGCAAGGTGTGACTCTATTGTTGCCTAATCACTTGACATTGACAATCTGTTCCAATGTGCTGTTCACCTGATAGCATTTTCAATCGATAATGAAACTAATAAAAAGACATAGATGCTGTGCTGCAAAGAACAGCAAGTATGTGCATCAATTGCCGTGTATCCTCATGAGAAGGGTGGTGAAACATCACTGCCTGGAATGAGCAATCTAGAAACTTTGCATAAATTGAACCCCTGCAATATCATTTGTGTCTTAGCACAGCTGTGTGCTACTCATAGGAAAGGCAAGAGAACTGGGCCTGTTGATACTGAAGTTTGTAACAGTGTGCCTTCCTGAATGGAAGGAACAGCACCCATCATAACAGAACATTTAAAATGGATGTACAGTCTGTCATTGACTCCATGAGAATGGAAAATTCCTAAGAGAGACAAAGCTCAAGACTTCAATATTCGGCAGTTAGAAGACAGCACTGTAAACAGGTTCCCTTTGGACAGATAACACATTAGTTTGCCTGTGGAGGTTCTGCAGACATGTGGCCTGAAATAACCTCTCTTGGCACCATGCTGTATGGACCTAATGAATAGCAAAAAAGATCCACTGTAAGCCTATGTTGTTTGTGAGACTGCACATCACATGCATTGAGCCAAGGGCCAGTGAGCCCATGTTTATGTAGGCCTTGTCTGTCTACATATACAAATGATGTTACAATATCACATGTTCGTTCTGCAAGTGATGCTGGATATGGATGCAGAGCCTGGTTGCTGACCCCAGTGCATTTCCCATGGTTACAAGCAGAGACCAGATACAATGAGGCCCATGCCAACTACCCACTCTGTCATTTGAGTTTACCTTTGGTGTATTGAAAGTCGCTTCAGTTGTCTGTAGGGTTACCAACTTTTTCACAGAAGAAAAAACCCGACACCTGTGGCTCGCCATGCTCCACCCATTCTCCGCCCCTAGTCCCACCCCAGCCCCCCCCCCAGCCCCACCCACAAAAAATAACCAGGATACGTGTAGGCTAACATACGTGGTCAGATAAAAAATAAAAAGGGAACCCCAAAAAACAAAAAATAAAATTAAAAAACAGGAGAAAAAAAAAAATAAAATAATTTACAATTGCACTAACACAAAAACGCAAAGATGTTATCAATACACACTTCCCAGACCAAACATATTCCAGCTAATAAATTCAAAATAAAAAGTATTTTTCTACCTTCTGTTTGGGCGTTTTATTTTCAGTTGCAATTGCTCCCAGTTACTTTCTTCTGGGTTCTTCGTGTCTTCTGCGAGCTATCCATTTGTCCTGTCTTCTCTTTTAGATGTTTTCCATTCTTTCTCTATTTTAGCTTTTAAATAATGTTTGTTTCCCTTTTTCTATTTCCCCCAATTTTTTTCCTTATTCCTTTATCATCCATTTAAATTTCACCCTTCCATTCTCAAGCCCCTCACTCTCCCAATACCCAGCCCATCATAAGACTTTTCTTCCACACAAAAATATTTTTTCCCCTCTCCATTCTCATTCCCCATCTAGTTCTAGTCCTCCCCCAAAATCAGTTCCCTTATGTTCTAGACCCACCCAACATCCACTCCCTTCTAATCCCATTCTCCCATGCCCCCCACCAGCCCATTTCCCGTCCTAGTCCAGCTCATCATCAGCCCCATTCCACTGCTAGCCCTCACGTCACAGACCATGTCCAGACCTAGCCCCCCCCCCACACACAGCCCATTTCCCGTCCAAGGCCCCCATCACAGCCTATTTCCAGTCCTAGGCCCCCCCCCCATCACATCCCATCCCATTGCAGTCCCGAGTCCCCCTGCACCATCACATCCCATTTGCAGTCCTACCCCCCCCCACCATCACATTCCATTTGCAGTCCTAGCCCCCCTAATCACAGCCTATTTCCAGTCCAAGTTCCCCCTCCCTCCACCATAGCCCATTTACAGTCCAAGTTCCCCCCCCCCCATAGCCTTTTTCCAGTCCAGGTCCCCCTCCGCATCACAACCCAGTTCCAGTCCATGTCCCCCCCCCCCCATAGCCCTGTTCCAGTCCAGGTCCCCCTCCCCATCAAAACCCATTTCCAGTCCCTGTCCCCCCCCCCATAGCCCTTTTCCAGTCCAGGTCCGTCCCCCCCTTCACAACCCATTTCCAGTCCATGTCCCCCTAATCACAGCCTATTTCCAGTCCAAGTTCCCCCTCCCTCCACCACAGCCCATTTCCAGTCCAAGGTCCCCCCCCCCCCTAGCCCTTTTCCAGTCCAGGTCCCCCTCCTCATCACAATCCATTTCCAGTCCATGTCCCCCCCCCCCAGCCCTTTTCCCGTCTAGGTCCCCCTCCCAATCAAAACCCATTTCCAGTCCATGTCCACCCCCCCCCCCACATAGCCCTTTTACAGTCCAGTCCCCTCCCATCACAGCCCATTTCTTTCCAGTCCAAGTCCCCCCCCCCCATAGCTCTTTCCGGTCCAGGTCCCCCCCCCCATCACACACCCTTTCCCGTCCCGTCAAATTCCCTCCTTCTAGCCCTTTTTCCAGTCCAACGGCCCCCTCCCCCCATCACAGCCCAGGCAGTCCTTGGCCTCCCCCCCCCCAAAACCGCGGTTGTCTGAGGCTTTAGAGGGAGCCGGGGAAGCCCGCGCGAGGCCCCGGCTCCCTCTGAACAGCTGCCAGCGTGAAGAGCCTTTTCCTTCACGCTGGCGGCTGTTCCTGTGAAGCCGCGAATGCTGGGAAAGGTTAAAGGGCATTGCCTTTAACCTTTTCCACCAATCGCGGCTTCACAGGAACAGCCGCCAGCGTGAAGGTAAAGACTCTTCACGCTGGCAGCTGTACAGAGGGAGCCGGGGCCTCGCGCGGGCTTCCCCGGCTCCCTCTGAAGCCCTCCGGGTTGGGAGAAAAGCCGTTTTTTTGCTCTGGCCGCTCCCGATCTTGCGGCCAGAGCAAAAAAAACGGCTTTTCAAGGGCCGGTTTTGCCTCTGCGCCGGCAGCCGGCCTGGCCATGGAAAAACCGGCCAGGCCGGCTGAAAACCGGCCAGTTGGCAACCCTAGTTGTCTGGATAAAACAGGTGATGCCTTATAATACCAACCTCTGACTGTGGCTAAGATCATTCTGGCCTGCTGCATTCTGCACAACATTGCAATCAGGCATCACATCCCAGTCACAATTAACCCGGATCTGGAGACAGATCTACCATGCCAACCTGCACGTGACCATGAGAACACAGGTGGGCTTGGAGATCAGGCAACTCCTGATACAGCAACTGTTTGCATGTATGTGCTGTCTAGGTAAAGCTATGGATATCTGTAATAATTGCATTTACAACATTCATGTTTAATGTCAGCAATCTTGCAAAGTCCTCTGTATTCTGTCTCTTGCTTTATACGAACTCAGGAGAAATGACAGCTCCACAGCTTATGCAGCAGTACACTGCACCACTCTGGTGACCTGAGAGACATATTGCCGATCACAAAGACCAAGGATGTAAAAAAAGGGAGCCTAACCTGTTATGGGTCCCCATTTTACAGCATGATGCATTGTATAATACATGCATTGTATAATACAGGACTGACTGACCTCCCCAAATCTGCCCTGAATCTTGATTGCATTAAGACATCTTCTTGTTATTGGCTGTGAGGGAAGTGAGAAGGGCAGTGTTGTCATGGGATGTGAAAACACATCATAAATGTAGCAAATTGCATGCTGAACACTTTGGAGGTGTCCCAACTGATAACCATTATCTCTTATGTTCCAATGCAATGTCAGCCACACCTATCTGGCTTGTGTGCGATGCTTCATGCTACCATCCAGTGTACACTGTGAGGTAAGATGCAAGTCTAGAGATGGATCAGCACTTCACAAGAGTACCTGAAGATCTTATGAGGGCATTAGATTGAGATAACATAGTTCATTGAGGTAAGTCCATCTGCTGCATGTAGTCGATCACACCAGAGTCAAGAGGCTCCAATGTTGGTATGTTATAGTCCAGTGTGCTGGACCACACTGCCTACCCTAAGTTAGGATTGATAGGTCTGTAGGCATTTATGCCACATCACCACACAAAGACATCAAGTGCTCACTTACTATAACATTTTTTGGACAAGTACTTTGCCCAATGACAGCAATGTGGAAGGTTCTGATGCAGTGTCTGTTGTGAAGTTACTATGTAGATTATGTGCTCTGTAAACTGATCGAATGTGTCAATCTGTAGAACCCATGTAATGCATACTGCTGATACACATTCTAGCAGCTGCCCCAGCAGATAGTGTATTGTGTCTTGCTACAGCATTCGCATTGTGGGTTTCCATGATTTGGCACATCTTCTGGCAATTTTTGCACTGTGGGATATGAATGGCATTTGACAGCTCTTTTTATTTATTTATTTATTTTATTTATTTCAAAGTCTTTTATACCATCTTATCCGGCAATCAAAGAGGTTTATAAGGAATAGAACTTGAAAATTTACATCTAACATGGTTAACTTTGTACAAAAGAACAGTGCATTTTTACATATAATAATATCAACAGTAATTAACTATTTACAGTGTAAGTGGTTGTGGGGGTTTTGCATCTAGGTAGTAACTGATGGATTATTTTAGAGTTGTCCATCAGTCATTAACTAATTATAGAGTAATTAGGCAAGTATAATGCAATAAATTTGAATCATCATCAATGAATATTTACAACGCAGTTCTTAGTGGAGTCAATGTTGGTGATTAAGTGATTCTGAATGGAGTCAGCCTTAGTGTTCTGTAAAGAGTAGTGTTTTTATTCTTTTTCTGAATTCCATAAGGTCTTTTATTTCTATTATTGTTGGTGGGAGGGAATTCCATAAAATCTATGCATAATATGAAAATGTTCTGTTGCTCGTTGTTTAATTTGTTTTGCGGAAATCATTTGGGGTGGATAGGGAGTTTTGTGTGCATTCTCTTCTCTGTCTGGTGTCTGGGGTTTTGGATATTAGTGTGGTAAGGTGAGATGGTGATATGTTGTGGATCAGTTTACACATGATGTCCAGGTTCGTGTATTTGCTTCTACTGGCAAATAGGGAGCCAGTGCAGTCTGTGTAAGATTGGGGTGATCTGTTCCAATCCAAATGCTTGCATTATTACACGTGCTACTGTATTTTGTGCCTGTTGAAGGTGCACTGGTGTTTGCTTAGGTAGACTTTGTAGTATGCTGTTACAATAGTCTATATGTGGATTGATCATTGCCTGTATGACTGTTCTGAAGTCTGACAGTTCTGATAGCGGCCTTAGTTATTGGAGTATCTTAATCTTTCTATAAATGGCTTGGGTGGATTTATTTATGTGTAGCAAGGCTCGGGGATTTATCTAGGGTAATTCCTAGGTATTTTACCTTTTCCTTCACTGCTATTGCTACTTCTCAAAATTGAAGGTGTGGTGGAGGGCTGAATTCTTTGTCCCTGGTAATGAAGATGGCTTTTGTTTTATTGAGGTTATCTTCAGGTTGTTTGACAAGAGCCATTGAGAGGCTTCATTGTAGCATGCTGTAATTTGTTCTAGGTTAACCTTTGTGGTATTGATTGGAAGGTACATCATTATATCGTCAGCATAAATGTGGTAGTTCACTTTATGCTTTCAAAAGATGTTGCAGATTGGTTAGAGATATATGTTAAATAATAGGGCATATAGTGCAGAGTCCTGATGGATTCCTTGGTTTTGGATAAAAGGTTTTGAAGTGTTTGGGCTAATTTGTACTTGTTGATTGCAGTCCTGCAGGTATGATATGAACCAGCTCAGGGCAGTTCCGCAAATTCAAATTTGTTGCAGTCTTGTTAAGAGTATATTGTGGTTTTATCCTCCGATATCTCCTTGACATGGCACTGAAATGAGAAAACGTTCAACAACTGCAATACATCTTAGGAAGTGTTGAACTTCATGGGGCTACATCACTGCCATGATGTGGGATAGCAGGTGAGCTATATAGTGTGTGTGATAAAGTGCTCATCACTAATTAATTTGATAGTAAACACTGCTGTGTATGTGTATGTCTACCCTATTTCTAAGCAGTACATGTTATGAGGTGTCCCAAATGGCAAAGCATGGCCATAGTGCAATATGTCTTGATACAGCTCACACAGACTGTGAGGTAGAAAAATATCCATAGATATGTGATTTGCCACATAGCTGTGAATGTGGCCAGAGTCACCAGATGGAGATGCTCAGAATCTTTGTGGAAAAATGTCAAAGTATCTCATTGGCACAGATATGCATCCCTCTGATGGACTACCAAATGTTTCTGTACAGAACAGGTGTCTTGGGTGTGTCACAGCTCACAAACATGCAGTCTTCATGAGATCTGATCTGCCACACAGCCATCAGGATAAGCCACTGTAGAAGGTATGTGCACAAGACAGATTATAGCCATCTGCAATTTGTATTCAATGCACCCCATGCAGACAGGCCAGAAGGCATAAGGACATATTGAAGCAGCATGCCTGTCTAATGGCCATTGTTGCTGTATAACACAACAGCTTGGATGGTATATTGAACTGGCATGCAGGCATGTAGCTCTGTGTAAAGTAGATGTCAAGCATTGTCTGCCATTGTAAACCACTGTGATGGCTGTTAGGGTCACTCTCAGATGTTTAAGAATCACAAGGGCAAGTACTTTGATCATGGAATACCAAACTTAACTTGAGACCATATGCCTGCAGCTGTTGTTTTCTGTAGGGCCAGGTATACTGTCAAGTGCTGACAGGGATGATATGTTCAGCAGAATAAGAGGAGACAATATAGCATGAAGAACTTGCATTGCCATTTTGACTGTTTTTCCATATATGAGGGGTTGCTGCTATGCCTTTTGTTGACCCGATTCTATCAACCTTTGTAACATAACAGAATTCTATCATGTTGCATGTCAGTGTTTTTAATGTGACCATTCCAAAGTTAATGATTTCAACTCATATACTCTGTTTGATCTGCAGGTGTGAAGCCAGACAGTCACAGGACAACAGAGATATCATGACAAAAGAGTGGCAAGCAATGATGAAATATTTGTCCTTACAAGGGAACTTGGCAAAAACAATTAATGATAATGTGGATGTCACAGTAGTTGATAAGTGTCCCTCTACTCCATAGTCAATGACTGTGTTGTCAAGCTGAAGACAGGACATTGCAGCTATGAACATGAATAACGTCATGGGAGGTCAAGTGAGGTGGCAATCACAGAACATGTGGATGTTGGTCATCACATGGTTCTGGAGGATTTCTGAATAACATCTTAGCAGAGACACTGAAGAGATCACCAGAACGTGTGGCCTATATCAGGGATGTCAAACTCAAGGTCCTGGAGGGCCGCAAACCAGTCAGGTTTTCAGGGTATCCCTAATGAATATTCATTAGATATATTTGCATACAATAGGGGCAGTGCATGCAAATATGCCTCATGCATATTCATTAGGGATGCCCTGAAAACCTGACTGGTTTGCGGCCCTCCAGGACTGGAGTTTGACATCCCTGGCCTATATCATCCATGACATTGTAGATATGATGAAAATCTCAGCAAAATGGGTTCCCAAATGCCTCAATGCTGGCCTGAAGTATGAATGATTGCCTGCTTCACATGCTATTTGAATGCTGTGGGATACCTTGATTGGATTGACACTAAAGATGCAAGTTGGATCCATATGTATCATCCAGACACCAAATAACAATGCAAAGAGTGTAGATGCAGGGGTTACCCAGGTCATCAGAGGTTACAGACTCTGACACCAGCAAGCAAGCTGATGGTGTCTGTCTGTTGGAACAAAGAGTGAATTGTACTTGTTGATCACCTGCAAAAGGGGGAATCCACATGAGAAACTACTACATTTCCCTTCTGGACAAATTGAAGAAGGAACTGGTCTCTACATGGCTATGAATACTTGCAAGACACGTCTGGGGTCTGTAGAACAATGCCTGTCCTCACACTGCTGCCAGCATGCAGCACACACTGGCTGATCAATTCCTCGAATTGCTATAACACCAGGAATACTCACCTGACCTGGCCCCTACTGACTATCACCTGTACCCAAACTTCTAAAATGACTTGAAGAGAGAAACGTCTTCAGGCATTGACCAGGCTATATCAACTGCTGAAAAGTGGTTTGCCGAGCAACCAACAGAGTTGTATTTGGAGGGTCTGAATAGGTTGGAGCAATAAAGTTACATGTGTGTGGAAGTCAGGGGTGAATATGATGACTAAACATACATGTTCAAACATGTAGACTGTTTTTATCATCATGAAGCCAAAGATTTATTAGCTTGTATGCTGTGGACACATACAAAAATATAAAATACAGAGCAACGGGGAGTGGACACACATACTGCATTCCACAACACATCACTCCAGTGATGTGTAACAGATGCAATGTCTGTAATCAGGCTGTCAATATCCAAATTGTTAAGCTATATTATATTGATCCGAACAATCCAGTGCTGGGACATGCATCTTTAAGAGGTAGGGCTTGTTGCCCCAGCTGAACTGGCACATGTGGAGTCACCTATATTCTGGTTTCCCCATAATACATATCAACTAGATACCATAATGATATGTAGCTCTAGAAATATTGATATATGTACAACAGGTGCAGCCTAATTAACTCATACACAATGGACACCCCCACAAATTGTGTATGGCCCAGAGATGGCCCATGCATCTGTCAGATGTGTAGACAATAAAATGGTGCACTCTGTCTCCAACAGAACATTGTGTATCAAGATATTTTTTTTTTCATATTTATTAAATTTTCTCATTTAACAACCAAATAGTCAAATGACAGGAAACAATGGTAATACAATAATGGTAAGTAATATTACACCATATATACAGGAAACAATTTCATTATGAATACCCTATATTAGACCCAAAATTAGAGGGGAGGAATCAGGAAAAAAGAAAATATGAAGCAAAAAATTAGCAATGTAAGACTTATGCGTCAGCCAAAGGGGAGGAAACTTTCACATCAATCACTTCCCTAGCTTCCAGAAATTCCAGGAGCTGAGAGGGCTCAAAAAACATATATAACTTCCCATCATATGTAACACAACAACGTGCAGGAAACTTTAACAAAAATGACCCGCCCAGAGAAAGTATGTGTATCAAGATATAACAGAATGCAGTGAAGTCAGACAGTGAGGCTGCAAATCATACTCAACAGGAATCAATACAGTACATGGACAAATATTCCAGAAGTTATCACATGTCAATGAGATTAATGGATGGTGGTTGTGCATATCACTTGCCAGTATGATTGTTTCCTGAAACCAATTCAGCTGTGATCTCCATATGCTATCATTATAGGAAATCATGACCACCAGAGCACTGCATAGGTATACCTTCAGACATAGGATTGCTATGACTATGTCCACAATCCATTAGCAAGGAACACAAATATATGTCAGGAGCCTAAAAATATCCCATGCTGTTCTGCATTAGCAGACAGATGACCATGCATGTCAATGAATAGCACATATTCCTTGTGTCTAATGCAATAGACTTGTAAAGGGCTAGGTACCAGTAGGGATGCCCTTTAGTGATATGCACTGTTGGGTAATGGTGAAATATGTGTCATCCCTTTGCTTGTTCTTACAAATAGAGAACTTTTGTTTGTGAGCCTTGTATTTTGGGGTCCCGTGTAGTGACACATCAGGAACCATCTGGCCCTAAAATACCCTACAGCACAGAAATGGCCACATGGAAGGGTGAAGTGTTACAACCAGTTATGGCATAAAAGTGAATGACACATTACTCCCCACATAGCTAGTGGCTGCAGTAACTCCACATAATATCAACTATGATGGTTGCAGATATAGCAGTCCCTCACTGCCAAGTAAGGTATATAGCTCCTGCTTACATCCATGCTCCAGCTGCAGTACTATGTGGACAGTGTCTCATGGACATTTGAAAAATGATTGTGATGATGCACCTTTAAAGTGTATATGACTATGTACAGGGCTGGTACTTATATAAGGGGGGCTCACTCGTGATTATAACATTCTACATACCTTTGAATAAAGTGCTACAGGTATATGCAAAAATGTCTTTGTCCAACATGTCTACAAATGGAAAGGGACAATGCAATAGGAGACCTCAGGCTGCTTGCTGTACCAGTGGAAAAACATAATGTATGCCTCAGACACAGACACAGAGCTCCACCTCCTCGGTCTCACATGGGTCATGGTACAAATATGTGTAGCAATGGAGAGCCATCACAACTCTGTATGAAACAAAGAGGGAGAATTGACCTTTCTCACAGCCCAAAGATAGGGAACAGCAAGGAACAGGATGTGACCACACATGTGTGACAATACAACAGAAAATACTCCTGCCACATACCAGATAGAACCGGCAGGTAGGTCATTTCCAAGTCACATGCTCCACAGACATGTTTATGTAGAATACTAGAATAAATACAATGATGGGTGAGAGAATACCTGGAACGTCCCCTCACATGTGTTGCTGTGTAATGGCACCAGTTGTGCAAGAACTGAACCAGGCCACATTTTCACTTTCTCCACTATTTTGGCATAGGATATGCAGCAACATGCACCAACTGTTGTATGTCTCCTGCCATTGTACATTTCTTTGGTTTAGGATACATGCAAGAGTGAGCGATACAAACTGGACAAAGTGTAGTGGCCCTTTCAAATGACAGTGCCTCCTCTATCAGAGATGCAGTTTGTGAGGGAGAAACGTATATCTGTGTAACATGATGTATGTATCTCTATGGTGCTTATGCATCAAAACTGTGGAATGTTTATTTGACATGTGCATGTCCGGCTCAAGGCAGATATGTAAGCCACAGGTGCTCTTCTCATACAGGTGCCTCAAGGTTACACCGATCATTGTGTGTTTTGTAGCACAATGTCAGGATTGTGAGAAAGGATGTTCACAGTTACCACTTGGGTATAATGCAGGTGGGAAAGAGCACAAGTGGATGACAACATATGACAGGTAGATGCTTATAGAGGCTGGAGACAGGAAACATGCTTGCAGGTATGCCACCATGCGTAAGAGTGGACAAATTGAGGCATATGAGCATGTGTTGCCCTGAGAAATGACAACACTGAATATGAACGGATTGTTATGGGTGTCTTGCCTTTAAGGGTACGTGTATAACCAAATATTCAAAATAACTATTACTCTATATCATTAAAATCAAAAACAAAAATAGAGCAGTTTAATCTATTGACATGAGCTAAATTATGTAAATATAAAGGAATTAATGTTGGAAGGATAGCCTTGAGGATAGAGAAATAACCTCTCATAGCTTAGCTTCCGTTTTACTCAAATATTTTAAAGGTTCAAACAGAGCGTGAAAATGTAGGTAAAAAACACCATGTGACGGTGTACCCTACACCCCTACAAATACGGTATTCCCAACTAAATTCAAAAAGTGTAAAACATCTTCAAAAATATCTTCAAAATATAACTTATTCACAAAGACAGCACTTATTCACAAAAGCAGCACTTATCTGTTACTGTCCATGCAAGTGTAAAATCATTGTAAGTTGAAGTCGTTTTTCAAAATTCAAGATGATAAATCAACAAACCAGTCTGCAGTTAATAACCAAAAAGGACACAGTACTGCATTTCGGGCAAATTAGCCTTAATGCCCTGTATCAACGCTTTTCATAAACTGCAAGCAACATTTTGAGGCTTTCCTGACTCGAAGGACGCCAGCGCATGCTCATTCACGATCGTATAAATATAACTTATTCACAAAGACAGCACTTATTCACAAAAGCAGCACTTATCTGTTATTGTCCATGTAAGTGTAAAATCGTTGTAAGTTGAAGTCTTTTTTCAAAATTCAAGACGATCGTGAATGAGCATGCGCTGGCGTCCTTCGAACCTATGCCTCCAACATTAATTCCTTTATATTTACATAATTTAGCTCATGTCGATAGATTAAACTGCTCTATTTTTGTTTTTGATTTAAGGGTATGTGTGACAGAAACATGTCCTAGGAAACATCATCAAACATAGTGAATAAGGAAGCATACATTGGGTGTGTTTGGTGTCATTCACCAACAGGGCTGCTGAAGAGCAGGTGTGCTGCCTTGAAGTACAGTGGGAGTGCAGAATCAGTCTTTACTGGTATCAGTGGCATGTAAACTGCACAGAGGAAGCAGACCTTTAGAGATACAGGGTCAGTCATATGCTTGCACACCACAATTGTTATGTGGCTCAGAACCTTCTCAAGACACACATATCTTAACATATGTGGCCATGGGCAATTTGTCCAGATGCACTCTGCAAAACCTATGTATGATAACACTCCTGAAAACTTGCAACCTAGCCACACACTCAAGGTGCCTCACCCATCATGAAGGTCTCAATGTCAGAAACGGCAGAAAAATAGTGAGCTGGTGTGTTCTGAGACCATGCAGGAGCCTCAGGACAAACCTTGATCATGACATTGAGGCCAGCTTGCAATGTGCAGTACTGTGTGTTCCACAGACCTGTCTCAGAGGGGGAGTCATGACAGTCTGCCTCGCATAAGTACATCCCCCTGAAGCCATATTTGTCTACCTTGAAGATGATTTGCTCAATGCCCAAAGTTAAGGGAGGGGGACCCCTAATGTAGAAGCACAATGCTAGTGATGTGTGCCACAGGAGCTTGCAGGCTGGGTACAAGGCATGACAGTGTCACATAGGCAATCAAGGATTCTGTCATATGTAGCCAACTGAGACATGCCATCAGGTCTCATGGCCTTGCAAGGACCAGATATATTAGGCCAGATACAGCTGCTGTTTACTGTGATATACACCATCTGGGAATGTCTAAAGGTTCATCAGATGGTGAATAATGTATGTCAGTGAACAGCAGGGTATCTTCCCTATCTGTGAGTGTGTATATTGGCTCCAGGGAGCACATGGCAGTAGGGTTACAGCAGTGACTCTCAATTGACTCTCACTCAAGTCCATTAGAGGTGGGTATAAGAGACCTTATGTCAGGCCACATGACCCATGCAGAAGAACTCATATCAGACAGTGAGAGGCTTTGTGCATGTCAGCGTCAAAGTTGTGTGGGTGCAACATTGAGGCTCCCTCATAGGTGCATGTGTTATTACTAGCTGAAGTGCCCCAAGGGTATGTCCAGCAAGGTCACAAGATGATCACTAATTGCATGGCCACCATCGGAGCATGTGTGGATCCTAAGGCTGGATGATATGTCTCAGCAGGCATGACCCAATGTTCGTGAAGTCTCTGTGACCCACATACATATTGTACATAATATGAATTGGAATTCCTGAACACGTGGATGGATATCAGGGCATGGGAGTTACACATCTTGTTTGTGCACACAGCTGCTGAATGGATGTTGTGGCATGAGGGCAATGACAGCTATCCCAACACTATGGTATGTGTGTCCCTCAGTGAAAGGGCTGGAGGGGACCTGAATGGTGTCTGAACCTATGCCTCCAGATGATGGTGAATGCAAAAACACATGTTGTACACATTTTCTCAATGGGAAGCTAGCAGTAATGGGATCTTAGCACAGATGGAAATGGTGGAATGAGCAGAACATCGCCTATTAAAGATATGTGACCATGGCCCACAGTAGCAGTACACACCAAAGGTACACATGCACACACATACCACTATGTCACCAGGATACACAGGCAGTGTTTTGCAGCACACAGGTCAACTAGCTTATGTACCACAGTTCCATAGTTGCAGCTGTCACGCTGTCTTCCATGTTGAATTAACAAAGACATATGAGATCCATCAAGGGCAATTGAATAAGAAATCTGTTCTCTGTGTGAGATGATATGCAGATCCTGACATATTGCTGCCAAGGGCACAGTTGGTTTACACACATCATGTGTGCAGACATAGGGTGCAAAGAACATGTAGGGCCTGGGTACAGGTCACAGTTCCCACAACAAAAGGTCATGGAATGAGACATGTACACATGTAGCAAGACAACCATATTTATAACCTAGTGAAAGAAATACACACATTGCTGTATGGACAGTGATCTACATGCAAAGCAAGCCCCTCTGAACAAGTCTATCATCGTTGGGAGGACATCTCTGTCCCCTCCTTGGTGCTCTGCCTGCAACTCCTGCAGTGCCAGTACAGCTTGTCTCTGGTGTTGGTGGTTGTTAGGGTTGTTGCAGCAGCCATCCAATTGTTGCATTGAGTCAGTCAATGGCACCTGTCATGGAGATGGACATCTCTTCAAATGCAGCTCTGACTGAGTGTCCCATGTCAGATATGCAGCCCTGCATATCCACCAGATCTTGTTGGATAACTGGGGAGATGTCAGAAGAAACACAAGATCAGACACTTGTTTCATAAGCAGACATCACATTGGGGGAGATGATGGTACTGAGATTTCTGAGGCATGCCAATACATGGTTTATGTACATGGCTGTATGCTGTATAGTGACCAGCCTCTGGGAAACCTGTGGGGTTTGCTTCCTACTGAATGCCCACAGATGCGTCACACATGGGATCAGATGTGATCCAAGTCAAAACTCTTCCCTGATGGTCAATGTGCCTGTATGTGCTGCACATCATGGTTGAATGACACCCCTCCTCCCCCCCAAAGCACTAGTGCAGAAGGCTCACATTGTATGTGTTTTATTGTACCAGGCAGGCAGTGTTTTGGAGGAGACATGTCTGTATCATATCCACATTCATTCCCTGATCTTGCTTGGATTGATATGAAAGGATAGGTATGTTGATATGAGGGGAGTAGCAATGTACATCTGTATTGCCAGACCCCTGTGCAGCCCTACAAAATAGTTCCAAATACAGCCCTGAGCAAACTCAATGAGATATATGGTGGGTCATTCCAAAGGCCACACACTATACATCATGGTAGAGATTTGGCATGACAAATGTGATTCATACATAAGCAACTGGGTACTGGACAGTAAGGCCCATACATAGCCTTCATCTGCTGACATTGGTCCAATGGACTGTTGTCAAGCACCATTTGGATAGACATCACTGTCCAAACAAAGAATCCAGGCACCTCACATAGAAACCACACATTGGTGTTTGGGCAGAGAGGGAAGGAGGGGTCAGAGGTGGAGACACCTTGAGGAGAGAGTTGTAACAAGACGGTGAAAGTCAGAGGCAAGAGAATTAGTCAGGTGGACATAATAGCCCTGTTTGGTGAATGCTATGGCTGACTGGACAGAAGCAAGCGTGATTTTGTAGGGAAGAAAGTGTGCAAGAGTGTGGGATGTAAGCCAAGTGTGCTCAGCAGTGCAGGCACAGGAACATAGATAGCGGGTAGTTGAAGACAGCCAGGGCTGGGGTGTAGTGCATCACACAGGATGTGGCATGGGTAGAGCAAGAGCATCCAGAGCAGATGAGAGAGCAGTGTTATAGGAGGCTTCTGCCTCATCAACAGACTCAGATGATATAGTGGAGGAGAGAAGTGAAGTGACAGTAGTGGAGAGAGTCAATGGGTTGATAGCATGAAGGTTTCTAAAGAGGTTGGAGGAGGCTGGCCAAGATTGAGGCAGGGGGTCATGAAGAGTGAAGTTCATCAGGTGATGGTCAGATGAGGAAAGAGCTGAGGTACAGAAATTTGAGGGTAAGCAATCAGAGAAGAAGACAAGGTTGAGGCAGTGGCCGTGCTGGTGAGTAGGGGCAGTAGAGCAAAGCTGGGGGTAAAATGAGGAGGTGAGAGAAAGGGTCTTAAAAGTATAGGATCAGAGGGGTTATCAACATGAATGTTAAAATCTCAGAGAACAAGGAAGGGGGAAGATAAATCCAGAAAGAAGGGAAATCATGAGTCAAAGTCAGTGAGAGAGGTAGAAATGGACTTGTCAGGGGGTCAATAAACCACAACTATCTGGAGAGGTAGTGGAGTAAAAAGGCAGATGGAGTAGACGTTGAAGGAAGGAAAGGAGCCAGACTGATGTAGAAGGAGAGCTTGCAATTGGCAGAATGAGCAAGTAAAAATCCAACACACTACCATGGCCAGTGGGATGAGGTGTGTAGGAGAACTTGTAGCCGCCATGGTAGAGGGCAGCAAATGAAGTTGCATCCTCAGGGAGCAGCCAGGTTTCAATGAGAGCAAGAAGATGGCTAGCATTAGAGATAAAGAGTTCAAGAATGAAGGCAAGCTTATTTGAGATGGAGTGTGCATTCCACAAGGCGCAAAAAACAGGGAGGGGGGGGGGGAAGAGGGATATGAATAAGATTTGAGGGGTTGTGTGTGGAACTGACTTGTAAATGTGGCAAAGTCAGGTTTGGGATTGATTGATATCTCCAGATGACAGAAGGAGAAGAAGCAGAAAAGTGCAGGATAGAGAGAAGAAAGTACAGCAGTAGTGAGGGTGAGGCTGTTGCAGCGAGAGAGGAGATGTCTGAATAAGAGGAAGAAAATGGTGAAGCTCAAGAGCTGATGATATGGTAGATGAGAAGATGGTGGGAGAATTAAGGATGGTGTAGAAGAGATGCTAAGAAGGGGGGGGGGGCTGGAGGCGGTTCGTAAGAGAGGAGAAGATTAGAGCGTGTCTACAAAAAAGAAGAGTGTGATATGGAGTCATAATAAAGGAAACCGAGAGGAGAGCAGATGTAAGGCAAAAATTATGAAGGAAAATCAAGAGAAAGACTGCAGGGATTTGGGGTGCACCTGTGAGTAATAGTGATAATGAGGGCAGGACAGCTATGAAAGACTGTTAACCAGGGGGTCAGTGGGCAGTAGGGTGAGAGAGATGGCCAATTAGGAAGTGAAAAGGAGATGCCAGAGACAGACAACTGGAAATAAGAGAGATGAACCAGATTACAATTGAAAAATGCAGAGAAGGTAAAAAAGCACACTAACAATGATACTCAGAGGTAATATGTAGACATATTTCTTTAAAGAAAGAGTGGTACATGCATAGAATAGTGTCCCAGTGGGGGCTGTAGAGATAAGGACAGTATCTGGATTCCAACAAGCATGGGTAAGCCCAGAGAATATGTAATGGAAAGAAGACAACTATTGTAATTGATATGAACGGGCAGACTAGATAGGACATGTGGTGTTTTTCTGCCATCATGTTTGTATGTTTCTATTGTTTCCTATGCACCCCATGCACCATTGACAAACATAGATAGTGCAGTTGGCTTACAAGGGAGGCTCTATTACAGAATACTGCATCTGTGACACACTCATTAATATATATCCTTCATTGGCACATAGGCACTGCATCACCTTGATATGACACTCATCCTTTCCTTATACCACTGTAATTCATGTAGGGGCTCCACATGAGAAAGACGGCATCATAATGATCATAAATTAATCTTTCTTGACATTTACAAGGCATATTGTTTATGTGTGATGCTTAGATTCACATGCATATGCATATTTCATTATGACAGGGAAAACAACAGTTCACCCAATCTTGAGGGATTTTATTTAGTGCTCATTAACATTGCCACATTACATACATACACCCTGATATGCTGCTACATACATCATTGCTCATACCCATCTACATATCACCATCTGCTTCAGTCATGTCTATCTCTGTCAGATGCTACACCATGCACAATCCAGTTAGTTTTTTACGATAACTATACATCACTCACATCTATGATCCAGTGAAAGGCGGTATATAAATGCAGCTAAATAAATAAATGGGAGACTGCCTAGTTTGCCTAGTGGTTGGGTTGGTCTTGCATGCAGTCCTTGATATGTCACTTTCAGACAGGCTCCCTTATCCTGCATTAAGATGATGACCTTTTTTGGGCGGTAAGGTGCATGATTGCCACCTTAATGTCTAGTATCCTCTTAGTGCCCAATAAGTGGTGCCTTGTTCCCTTAATGCTGGTATGCCTACTTCCTGCCCCATCCTTAATTGAACACAAACACCCTTAATGCTGCCGTTTACGCTCATAATCTGGTGTTTTCTTAATGCTCCTTAGTAAACATACCCCTTTGTATTTCCCAGTGTCCCATTGGACACTTGTCTACTGCTAATTCCAGACTTTGATCCTTTCACCTTGCTGCTCCTTATGCCTGGAACAAACTACGTGTGTCAGGCTTCATCTCTGACCCTTTTCAAATCAAGGCTGAAAACTCACCTCTTCAAGGTCGCTTTTGGATCCTAATCCGCTTAGTCTCCAATGTGTTTCCTTACCATTTCCCTAGATGTATCCTTGTCCTCAGCTGTTGTGCTGTCTTATCTAGATTGTAAGCTCTGATGAGCAGGGACCAACTTTTACATGTGTCTGTTCAATGCTGTGTATGCCTTGTAGCACTATACAAATGATCAGTAGTTGTAGTAGTGGTAGTAGTAGTGGTTTTTCTTATCCTCTGATCTAATTCTTCAAAGAGTTTTTATTTCTCTTGTTTGTAAATCCTGTTGCTTCTTTTCTTATGTGTTGAGGTAGATTCCCACGTATTATTTCTGCTTGTCAGAATATTTCTCCAAGTTTAATGATGAAAACAGATTCAGGACTTTTACTTTCATACTTCAACACTTTTTATTCATTTGGGTCTTCGTGATGCTGTTAGGTAAGCCTGAAGGCTTATGATGGCAGTTCTATAATTCTTCCTTTGGCTCTAGAAATGTACAGTTCCAGCATATGATGATCCTTATAAATGACCCCCTAACCAGGAATGCTACAAGAAGCTCATGGATCCATGTTGAATGATGCTGAGAAGATCAGACAAAGATGGAAAGAATATACAGAGTCCTTATAAGATAAAGATCAAGTGGACTAACAGCTATTTCAACCTGTACCTTATGATCAGGAAGCATTGGTGTTAAAAGAAGTCAAAACAGCATTGAAAGCATTACAAAGAACAAAGCACCAGGCATTGATGACATTCCCATTAAAGTATTACCTCAATTGGACATGGCTGTTTCCATACTTACAAAGCTCTGCCAGGAAATTTGGAATACATCATGGCCAACTGACTGGAAAAGATCTGTGTTTATACCAATACTGAAAAAAGGTGATCCGACTGACTGTGAAAATCATCGCACAGTCACTCTGATACCACATACCAGCAAGATTCTACTCAAGATCATTCAGCAGAGACTACCACCATACCTGGAATGAGAACTGCCCGAAGTGCAGGCAGAGTTCAAAAAATGGCGAGGAACGACAGACATCATCGCGGATATAAGATGGATCCTTGAAAAGACAAAAGAATACCAAAAGGATATCTATATGTGCTTTATAGATTATAGCAAGGCCTTTGACTTTGCAAACCATGAGAAACTCTGGGCCACATTAAGAAGCATGGGTATACCAGAACATCTGATAGTTCTCTTACACAACCTTTGCATTGATCAAAAAGCAAGTTTGATTGGAACAAGGAGAAACAGAATGGCTTAAAATCAGCAAACGTGTGCAACAAGGCTGCATACTTTCCCCCTACCTGTTTACTTTATATGCAGTACAAATCATCAGAGAAACAGGACTGTATGAAGACAATGAGGGTGGAAAGATGGGTGGAAAATTAATCAACAACCTTGAATATACTGATGATACCACAATACTGGCTGAAAGTGAAGATGATCTGAAACATTTGCTTCTCAAGATCAAGGAACATAGTCTTAAAATGGGTCTGCCCCTTAATGTGAAGAAGACAAAGGTTTTGATAACTGGCAAAATCAATAAGTTCATCATTGATGGAGAGGGAATTGAAATAGTGGACAACTTTAACCTGCTTGGATCAATAAAAAAATGACAAGCAGTCAAGAAATCCAATGATACTTTGCTCTTGGCAGAATGGCTATGAAGGACCTAGACAAGAGCAGAGATGTCTCTCTCCATACACAGATTCGACTTTCCAAGCCATGGTATTTTCAATAACATTATATGGATGCAGAAGTTGGACAGATAGGAAGACAATCAATGCCTTTGAATTATGGTGCTGATGAAGAATACTGTGCACACAACGGACTGCCCAAAGAACAAACCCAGTCAGTACTAGAGATCAAACCTAAGCTTTCTTTAGAAGCTCAGATAACAAAATTTTGACTTTCATACTTTGAACACATCATGCAAAGAGAGAAATCATTAGAGTAAGACATCATGCTTTGCAAGGTTGAAGGTCAGTGCAAAATAGGAAGACCAGCAATGAGATGGATTGATACAATAACAGCAGCTATGGATGCCAATCTATCAACAATGAGCTGCCTGACTGAAGACCTTTTAGGACAACTATCCAGAGGATCACCATGAGTCAACACCAACTCAACGGCACTTAACAACAACAACAACAACAAGAACAATAATCATGGAGATGTCATCATGTTCATACATCCAATTTTTCAAGATATTTAAGAGGCCAATCTATAATTCTCACTTAAGACATCCCTTATGTATGAGTGGAGTTGCGTTTTGATAAATTGTGCAATTTATGTGAGGATAGAGAACTGCACATATTTTGGGATATATTCATAGGGCCCACTGACCTCTAAACCTGGACGGCATTGAATATCTGGCTTTGGCACTAAGTGGAATCACCCGCAGAGCCTAAATGGGTAGCAATGATATTGGACCGCTACTCAGTTAGCAACCGCAGCTAGAACTAGGCAAGTCAAAAACTTGCCTAGATTTAGGCACAGATCGCTAACCACATAATGGTCCAATATCACTGCTATCCAGTTACCAGCAAGCTCCGCACCGAAACATCCCCAAGCAGCCCCAATTCTAACCGGATAGCATTGGGGTATATAGGTGACATAGACGAGGATATTCAACTACACTAACTGCGTAGGTGCCATTGAATATTCCCGTTTAAACCATTTACATGGTTTACTGGGCTATAAACCATATAAATGCTTTTTGAATATCGGACCCATAAAGTCCAAGGGTTTTTTTAATACTTTGTTTTCAAGATTGTGTTCTGAAAGTCTGGGACTGAAGTTGATTCCTTATGAT
Organism: Ichthyophis bannanicus; assembly: GCA_033557465.1. NCBI lineage: Eukaryota > Metazoa > Chordata > Amphibia > Gymnophiona > Ichthyophiidae > Ichthyophis > Ichthyophis bannanicus. Next base: position 1,286,249,958 of record CM066031.1, read on the forward strand.
TAGTTAAAGCATCTGAAGATTAATGGAACAAGTGTTGGAACTGATCAATTGTTATTGTTCTTCCTGATAAGTTCAATATTTTTTGATGGCTGCTGCACTAGGGGGAAAAAGTTGAAATATTTCAGAAAACTTAACATTTTTTCTAAGTATAAACATTCTGTCGTGCATCACTTCATGATTACTTTCTGTGATATTATATGGACAGCTACTATTTTAGGATTAATTTCTAAAAATAAAAATATTGAGCTAGAAAACATGCATAGGCATTGATAGAATGGGTCCAGAAAGAGAAGTATGTATCAATGCTTACATTTACTGCTATGCCAATATCCGTGGAACATCAGTTATATAGGGTTTTCCAGTTATACCACAGTTCTGAGAAGAAGATTTTTATGGTACAAAGAAAAATATGATAAAATAGCTTAGAACTGTATCCTTAGGGGCATGTTTACTAAACATTCCTAATGTGCGGAGCCATGGTAGTGTGCCTGTGCCATATAAGGAGTGGGCAGTTCAGGCCGAAAAAGGAAAAAAAACGACCGTACGTGTGCGCGTTGCGTTAATGTGCGGGGCCCACATTAGCGCGTGGGAAGGCTAAGTGGGGCGCAGCTGGGTGCATATAGGAACAGAGCCGTAGCACAAAGGTGAAGACAATAACCAATGGTGCAGGGGCCACAGGTTCAATCCCCCAGTGTGTGCAGCCCAAAAAGGCTGGCTGAGGCACCACCATAAATGTGGAAATGTGTGTCAGGAGGCAAAATAATTTTGGGGCGGCATAAGGCGGCGCACTGTTCATTTTGGGGCGGCATAAGGCGGCGCACTGTTCATTTTGGGGCGGCATAAGGCGGCGCACTGTTCATAAGGCGGCGCACTGTTCATTGTGGGGCGGCATAAGGCGGCGCACTGTTCATTGTGGGCAGCAGGATGCGGCGCGCTGATGGCCACAAGGCGGCGCGCTGATGCTAAAGCAAAGGAACACAACCACAGCACAATGGTTAAGACACTGACCAATGGTGCAGGGACCAGGGGTTCAATCCTTCACAATGCCCATTGAAAAAGGATAACTGAGGCAGTATATTTTATGTTGTGGAGTGCTTTAGGAGGCTTTTTAATTCTATTTTGTGATAACTACTAGCAAACGCACTCTCATAGCATGTTAACATAAGGCGGACCATAAGGCACATGTTACAGTGCACCGTCCGCCAAGGCACCCTAGAATTCCCCTATAGGGCAGCATGTATGTTGCGACATAGGATAATGTATAGTGCACCCTATATGGATGCCAACCATAAAGTGCCCTATAGGGCGCCCAATAAAGCACCCTCAGAGGCACCTTATGGGTACAGTACGCTGAGGGTGTTCTTGCAGGCATCAACATATGTACAGTAAATGTAAAAAATGCTTTGGAAAACCCTATCACAGAACCCCACTGTGGGTATGAACCCATGACCTCTAGATGCACAGGCAGTGGCGTAACCATTGGGCTACACTTCTATAGCTGTAAGCAAGGTCCTGCCTGGCTGCAGATAGCCTGCACGTCACATCACAGACAGTCTGCTTGTGTAAACAGGATAGGGTTAGGCCACCCGTACCCATGATGCACTGCACATGCAAATCAGCTGTCCACAGATGCACACAAGATGGGAACTGCACCCCTAAAGCTACCCGGCCTGGTAGGGGGAGGTGTCCTTGTGCATCCACACAGCACCTCGGCCTGGTAGGGTGTCCTGAGGGGGTGGACAAACGGCAAAGAGTAGCTAAACACCATCACATTGTGCGGTTACTATGCCCACCCTGAGTGTGTGATGATGCGCCCAGGACCAGGTGCACAACAACTTGCATGGCTGAATGTGGCCATGCCAGAGCTCCAAAGCAGCAATAACCTGTGAAATAGGTAGGTGCTGCATAAACATCTTGGAGATTGCTGTCTGCCACAGTTAGTGAAAAACCCTCCCCTCATGGACAAAACAGAGTCTCCCACCAACAGATCCCCATACCATCCCCCTCTCCTCCACCCCCCCCCCCCTGCACCAATGGCAGTAGAGCCAACCATCAACCCCAGTCCTGCTGGGGAAGTAGACCAACCAACCCCCCACCACACACACACCACAGTCCAAGCAGCAGCTCCACACACAACCATAACACAATATCAGACAGACATTAGGCCTGGATATTCATAGATGCACCCCACCACTATCTGATATTCTCCTGCAGCAAGCCATCAGCCACTGCAAGGCAGTCCATCAAGACACATACCATCTGTGCTCAGTCTGCTGGTTGGTCCTGATGGAAATGCATGCATCCACAACTGGGGTGGCAGCACGCAGGGTCCACTGTTCTGCCTCTCCAGGAGACATTGGCCAATGGGGCCTGTGAGAGTGGGAGAGGGTGTGGCTGTGGTGTGTCTGCCCCTGTTGGCTGCTGCTTTACGGCAGAGATTCCCAACCCCAGTCCAGGTCTGCATCACACTGTTCGTGTTTTCCTGCTGTCCCTCATGAATATGCATGAGCTATATCTACATGCCATGGGGGTGGTGCATAGATATACAGCACAGGCATTTGTATGAGTGGCAGCATGGAACCTGACTGGTGTGTGGCACACCAGGAATGCATTTGGGAGAGTCTGCTCTAGGTACTGCCCCTGTTCATGGTGTCTGTGCTCAGTGGGGTAAATGATAGACGTATTAACATTGCATATGTCCTCGACACGAAAGGTGTGTCCTTACTATCACTGTGTAGGTGTGGGAAAAATATGTGGCTAGGATTGGCAGAAGCCCCAACTGGGCTTTGAACTTGTGACCTTCTGTTCTTGCATGCACTGTCTGTATGCACTGCACCACCATGTAGCCACAGATTGGCTGGCTTCCCTGGAACATCCATGACTGTGGATCCGGCAGGGCCTGTCTGTTGCAGTGGACTGTGCCAGCCTGCACATGGTTAGGCCTCTGTCTTCTGTGGCTAGCAGCCACTGCCCCCTGCACCACATGTACTCGTCCGCCAACATGCTGCCATGAGCTTCTCTCAGAAACAGCAGATGACCAGATTGCAATGTGGCAGTACGGGACTGCATTTGGGGGATTTGGCTGTAGGTAATGCCCATTGTTGTTGTGTTTTTGCAGTGTTGTGTAAAATATGGGTGTTTTCCCCATGCTTATGTTCCCTGCAATACAGGGGTGTCTGCGCTATCTTTGTTTAGTGGTGGGTAAAATATAGGGGCTGGGCTGTGCCCCAGCTGGGATTTGATCCTCTGGTCCTAGAGGTACTGGCACTGGCTCTGTCCACTGCACCACATTATGGCCACAGAGACAATGCAGCCCCTGGAGGTAGTATACCTGGCAGGATGGAGTCACAAACCCTGCTCTACGCATTTTTACTGTGGGCACATGCACTCTGTCTGGTGACAAACGTGCACATAAACCCTAGAAATGACCACAGACACTGGGGGACAATATATCACCACGCTGGGCAAAAGTGATATTAATGGGCAACCATAGCAAACACTCCCAGGAAAGCTCCAAAAAGGACATTTGTTTTGGATGAGTCTCCGCTCCGTAGACCCTTCCAATATTCATTTCTTCTTTCTGGAGCTTTCCTGGGTGTGTTTTCTATATTTGCCCATTACTATAACTGTTCCCCAGCTGCATTACTATTTGTGATATTTTTGTTGTGGTCACTTTCTATTTTTATTTTCACTTTTGTGCTGTGCACATGTATCACACTGCTCACGTTTTGCAGGTTTCCCCGATTTTGCTGTATATTGCTGACGGAAATGGTTTCTCTTCCCTTTAAATGCCCTCTACCGCGAGTGTTTCACTCGCGGTAGTTTTACTTTGGGATTCGGCCCCGATAATGTGCGGGGAGCCTCTCCCCTCCCCTTCCCCGCCCATTAAACCCGTCTCTCCGCCCCTCAGGAACCTTCCTCCGCCCTCCGTTAGCCGTTCCACGCCTCTATCGGACATTTGCGGGCCCGTACTTGTGCGGGGCCCGTTATTGTGCCGCGCACCTGTGCGGGGGTGACACGCACGATTGCGGGGCGTTTAAGCGCTCTTAAGTACCGCTTTTAGTGCGCTATTTTGCGGCACGCAAATTAGCGGTTTTTAGTAAACATGCCCCATAGTCTCAATATCTATGACTTTTTAAATCCACAATCACTTAATAAAAAGTCATTATTTTATTAAACTTTCATATTAGTTAGCATCTCCTCAATTCAAGATCCACAATATTTTTAGCATTAGCAAACCAGGCAAATTATTTCTTTCCATTAAAAAGAAGCTGAAATTATTCAGGAGCTTTCTAAAAACATATGGCCCAATATTCACTGGGTTTATGCTCTTAGGGGCATGTTTACTAAAAACCGCTAATTCGCGGTAGAGGGCATTTAAAGGGAAGAGAAACCATTTCCCGGTTATCCAAGTTACTTGTTCCTGTTCAATGTAATGACCTGACTTTTGTTTATTGTCGGACACTGTTTGTTTTATGTAAACCGCGCTGATCGCAAATAGTGCGGTATATAAGAAATGAAAATAAAATAAAAAATAAAAAATAAATTTCCGTCAGCAATGTACAGCAAAATCGGGGAAACCTGCAAAACGTGAGCAGTGTGATACATGTGCACAGCACAAAAGTGAAAATAAAAATAGAAAGTGACCACAACAAAAATATCACAAATAGTAATGCAGCTGGGGAACAGTTATAGTAATGGGCAAATATAGAAAACACACCCAGGAAAGCTCCAGAAAGAAGAAATGAATATTGGAAGGGTCTACGGAGCGGAGACTCATCCAAAACAAATGTCCTTTTTGGAGCTTTCCTGGGAGTGTTTGCTATGGTTGCCCATTAATATCACTTTTGCCCAGCGTGGTGATATATTGTCCCCCAGTGTCTGTGGTCATTTCCGGGGTTTATGTGCACGTTTGTCACCAGACAGAGTGCATGTGCCCACAGTAAAAATGCGTAGAGCAGGGTTTGTGACTCCATCCTGCCAGGTATACTACCTCCAGGGGCTGCATTGTCTCTGTGGCCATAGTGTGGTGCAGCGGGCAGAGCCAGTACCTCTAGGGTCAGAGGTTCAAATCCCAGCTGGGGCACATGCCAGCCCAGCCCCTATATTTTACCCACCACTAAACAAAGGAACATAAGCATGGGGAACATGTGCAGGGAACATAAGCATGGGGAACATGTGCAGGGAACATAAGCATGGGGAAAACACCCATATTTTACACAACACTGCAAAACACACAACAACAATGGGCATTACCTACAGCCAAATCCCCCAAATGCAGTCCTGTACTGCCATATTGCAATCTGGTCACCTGCTGTTTCTGAGAGCAGCTCATGCCAGCATGTTGGCAGACGAGTACATGTGGTGCAGGGGGCAGTGGCTGCTAGCCACAGAAGACAGAGGCCTAGCCATGTGCAGGCTGGCACAGTCCACTGCAACAGACAGGCCCTGCTGGATCCACAGTCATGGACGTTCCAGGGAAACCAGCCAATCTGTGGCTACACGGTGGCGTGGTGCACACAGACAGTGCATGCAAGAACAGACAGTCACAGGTTCAAAGCCCAGCTGGGGCTTCCACCAATCCTAGCCACATATTTTTCCCACACCTACACAGTGATAGTAAGGACACACCTTTCGTGTAGAGGACATATGCAATGGTAATACGTCTATCTTTTACCCCACTGAGCACAGACACCATGAACAGGGGCAGTACCTAGAGCAGACTCTCCCAAATGCATTCCTGGTGTGCCACACACCAGTCAGGTTCCATGCTGCCACTCATACAAATGCCTGTGCTGTATATCTATGCACCACCCCCATGGCATGTAGATGTAGCTCATGCATATTCATGAGGGACAGCAGGAAAACACGAACAGTGTGATGCAGACCTGGACTGGGGTTGGGAATCTCTGCCGTAAAGCAGCAGCCAACAGGGGCAGACACACCCACACCCACACCCACACGCCCCATTGGCCAATGTCTCCTGGAGAGGCAGAACAGTGGACCCTGCGTACATCTCCCAATATTAGCACCTGCATACCTTAGCAATGTCACCCTACACCTGAGGTATACGGTACACAGCTCTGAGACGTTTGCTAGGAGTACTGGCAGATAGATATCCATACGTTACGCACATACTGCTAGTTGACCCCATCAGAACAATCTGTTAGGTGTTTGCGGGGCGTGCTCCAGGACTGGCCTCTGACGGTGTTTACCACCCTGGGGAGTGACCCCCAGCAGTACTGCGTACCATATCCATGCCTTGCCGTGCCTAGGACAGGTTTGGTGGCCAAGGCTAATTACCTCCTCAATAGTAGCACCATGCTGGCATAGGTGTGGAAGTGTGTGTCTGTCTATACAGTGGGTGCTGGCTGCAAGCCCCTTCCACAGCCCACACTGCCAGCACTGTTGCCAGTATTGGCCTGCTAATGTGCATAATGAGTAGCAAGGGACCATGGGTATATCTCAGACAGGGTGGGCTGACCAGGATGCAGCTGCACAGGGCATAGGGCACTGGCAGGGACATGGTAGTGCCCGGCCACCACCTACACAGACAGGGGGACCTCTGTATGTGCTGCTGGGGGATCACTCTCACCCTGAGTGTGCAGTGATGGCAGCATGGCTAGGCACACCCATAGTGCTGTATTCTGTTTCTCTCATGTGATATATATGGGTTTCCAGTTGGGGCTTTTTCACTGATGTATCTGCTTGTGTGTGCTGCTACCCCAGTTGTGGGTGCATGCATTTCCATCAAGACCAACCAGCAGCCTGAGTACAGATGGTATGTGTCTTGATGGAGTGCTGTAGGTGAATATCAGATAGTGGTGGGGTGCATCTATGAATATCCAAGCCTAATGTCTGTCTGATATTGTGTTATGGATGTGTGTGGAGCTGCTTGGACTGCCCTTTTTGAGAAGGAGGGGGAAAGGGAAGATAGTATGGGGATCTGTTGGTGGGAGACCCTGTTTTGTCCACGGGGGGGGGGGGGTTTCCACTAACTGTGGCAGACAGTGATCTCCAAGATGTTTATGCAGCACCTACCTATTTCACAGGTTATTGCTGCTTTGGAGCTCTGGCATGACTGCATTCAGCCATGCAAGGTGTTGTGTAGCTGGTCCTGGGCGCATCATCACACACTCAGGGTGGGCATAGTAACCGCACAATGTGATGGTGTTTAGCTACTCTTTGCCGTTTGTCCACCCACTCAGGGCACCCTACCAGGCCGAGGTGCTGTGTGGGTGCACAAGGACACCTCCCCCTACCAGGCCGGGTAGCTTTAGGGGTGCAGTTCCCATCTTGTGTGCATCTGTGGACAGCTGATTTGCATGTGCAGTGCATCATGGGTACGGGTGGCCTAACCCTATCCTGTTTACACAAGCAGACTGTCTGTGATGTGACGTGCAGGCTATCTGCAGCCAGGCAGGAGCTTGCTTACAGCTATAGAGGTGTAGCCCAATGGTTACGCCACTGCCTGTGCAGCCAGAGGTCATGGGTTCATACCCACAGTGGGGTTCTGTGATAGGGTTTTCCAAAGCACTTTTTACATTTACTGTACATATGTTGATGCCTGCAAGAACACCCTCAGCGTACTGTACCCATAAGGTGCCTCTGAGGGTGCTTTATTGGGCGCCCTATAGGGCACTTTATGGTTGGCATCCATATAGGGTGCACTATACATTATCCTGTGTCGCAACATACATGCTGCCCTATAGGGGACATTCTAGGGTGCCTTGGCGGACGGTGCACTGTAACATGTGCCTTATGGTCCGCCTTATGTTAACATGCTGTGAGAGTGCGTTTGCTAGTAGTTATCACAAAATAGAATTAAAAAGCCTCCTAAAGCACTCCACAACATAAAATATACTGCCTCAGCTAGCCTTTTTCAATGGGCATTGTGAGGGATTGAACCCCTGGTCCCTGCACCATTGGTCAGTGTCTTAACCATTGTGCTGTGGCTGTGTTCCTTTGCTTTAGCATCAGTGCGCCGCCTTGTGGCCATCAGCACGCCGCATCCTGCTGCCCACAATTAACAGTGCGCCGCATCCTGCTGCCCACAATGAACAGTGCGCCGCCTTATGCCGCCCCACAATGAACAGTGCGCTGCCTTATGCCGCCCCAATATGAACAGTGCGCCGCCTTATGCCGCCCCACAATGAACAGTGCGCCGCCTTATGCCGCCCCAAAATGAACAGTGCGCCGCCTTAAAATTATTTTGCCTCCTGACACACATTTCCACATTCAAGGTGGTGCCTCAACCAGCCTTTTGGGGCTGCACACACTGGGGGATTGAACTTGTGGTCCCTGCACCATTGGTTATTGTTTTCACCATTGTGCTACGGCTCTGTTTTTATATGTGCCCAGCTGCGCCCCACTTAGCCTTCCCACACGCTAATGTGGGCCCCGCACATTAACGCGACGCGCACACATACGGTCTTTTTTTTCCTTTTTCGGCCTGAACCGCCCACTCCTTATATGGCACAGGCACACTACCGCGGCCCCGCACGTTAGGAATGTTTAGTAAACATGCCCCTTAATTTAGAGTGTTACACTCCTAAATTGGCCTCTTTGAAAATTTACTAGGGATGAGTGCTTAAATTAATATTCAGAATTTCACTAAACTCTCAATTTAGGATCATCAAAAGTGGGTGGAAAAAGGGGAAAATTAAGACAGGGAAAAGAATTTAGGGGCCTAGTACAGATTTTCAGCACTAGGCTCATAAATCTAGGCAAATGAATGGCTGTCCCAAATTTATAAGCATAACTTTTAAACTCCTAAATTAAGGTAAAATTTCAGCTGAAACCTAGCCTCCTAAATTTGACTAAAAATAGACCAAAACTTTAGGTATCTAACTTAGGAGACTAAATTTAGGCACTCAGCTTTTTTTGAATAGTGGGCCATAGCGGCGTTTGCTAAACACTTAGCACAAGTTTTACTGCATGCCAAACATTAGCATGGGCCTGTGCTAATGCTTGCCATCTGTTAAAAACAGCACTATGATATAAAATCCATGCTTAACACGGGTTGGGGTGGGATTGTGGCGGGTTTGGGGAAGAGAGTGGACATGATGACCAGTGAAAGATAGTGCATAGAATTTTAGCACAACTCCACCTCAAGAGTTTGCATTAGATTTAGCCGTGCTGCTGGCAGTCTGGCAGAATGACAGTTACCCAATATACATTAAAAAATAAAATCTGAATGGTCATTTTTCCGCCCCCCCCCCCCATTTGACCTTTCCCTTCAGCAATTCCCAAACAGCCAACCCTCCGAGTAGAACCCTTGAAGGTTCTTCCCATCTCAGAGGCCCCCCTTTAACAAGGAAGAACTCCCCAAAACATCCTCCCTGAGCATAAGTCCTCCAAGATGGAACTGTGATCCTCCACCATCCATCTGATCCCCTTGAGACTTACTCGGGGAGGTCCATGGTGGTCTGAGTGAACAGAACAGAAGACGTTCCCTTCTATTCCTGCCTCAGGTATCATGCGATTCAAAAGCTATGGTGGTAACCCCTAGCAGTAGTCCTGTGAGACTTCCACTAGAGGTAACCATTGCCATTTTTGAACCCAGTGGCAGCCAGGACAGGAGCAGAGGGTGACGTCCCATTCTGTTCACTCAGATGACCATGAGTCTCCTGGGTAAGTACCATGGGGGGATCAGGGTTGAGATTTGGTCTTAGAGGGGCCTTATGCTTGGGGGGGGGGGTCTTCCTTGTTGAGGGGGTTTCTGAGTCAATGAAATCTTGAAGGGCTCTATATAGGGGTATTTGACTATCAGGTACGGGTGCTGAAGTAGTGGATCAGATCAGGGGCATCGGATGGGGAGGTCTTTGCGTTGGGAGTGATCAGATTGGGAGGTGCTTTTGGAAATAGGAAAAGGGTAGCACCACAGTGGCAGCAGCCGATCTTTCTTATTTTTGCCCATGGCCCACATTACCTGCCTCAGTAACTGTAAATGGTACAAAGATGATAGCAATCACTCCATTCTAAAACTTCAGTCAAACGTGACATTGGTTCTCCTACTTGTGGAAATTTGTTTTTTATTGTGTATTACGTGCTTTATAGGTCTCAGACTTGTCGGCACTACAACATGTTTATGGAGATATCTATCATGGTGCCTAACAGCATCAAACGACCTTTTGGCACTTTTATACACTAATATGAATAAAATACCACAAGTGAAGCATTCAAATGATTTATAAACTAAATGCTGCTTAACTCTTGAGTGCTCCCCAACGCCATCCCTTGGCGCCTTTTCTTGTGTTTCACTCTAGATGAGCTTCTTCTGATGTTACTAAATAAGGGTATAATAAGGCAGTCTTAAGGGTAATTCCGCATGCGTGGCATCTTTCTGAAGATTTCCTGATCTACTAAACCTCGGTGAGGATAGCGTCTGCAGTACAAGTTTGGAAAATTTTTCAATGGTATGTGGATACAGAGGTAAAGTTTTGAGGAATTTTAAAGGCAGTAAACGTGGAGAAATTAGTGATGATTTTTTTAAAAACCTTTTTGTTGTTTTCACTTCTTTTCAGTTGCAAATACCCCTGAAGAAGCTCATCTAGAGTGAAACGCAAGAAAAGGTGCAAAGGGATGGTGTTGGGGAGCACTCAAGAGTTAAGCATCATTTAGTTTATAAATCATTTGAATGCTTCACGTGTGGTATTTTATTCATATTAGTGTATAAAAGTGCCAAAAGGTCGTTGATGCTATTAGGCACCATGATAGATATCTCCATAACATGTTGTAGTGCCGACAAGTCTGAGACCTATAAAGCACGTAATATACAATAAAAAAACACATTTCCACAAGTAGGAGAAACCAATGTCACGTTTGACTGAAGTTAGAATGGAGTGATTGCTATTCGTCTTTGTACCGATTATACCTTATCACTTCAGAAGCAGACCAAGAGTTATTGTAGTGTCAGTAACTGTAAAGGCATTTAGCAAAGCCCCATGCAGTAAGTATCTGCCCTGTGCACTAAATGCAGGGTGGATGGTGACAAACTCCCTGTACTTACCGCACAGGCTTTTGCATTAATACTCTTCTTTGCAGTTAGGGTTTTGCACACGTACATTCAAATAAACGTCAGAAAACAAAAATGGGAAGGGTGGTCTTTATTTTTTGTTCAATTGAGAGCTGAATTATTTAAAAATGTTTTGCTAATACTGAGCCTTTAAATATCATCCTGTCATTTTTAAACTTTAATGTGGGACAATAGATTCAAAGAATAAAATGTGAAATGGAAATAATACATCTCTGACCTATGACTGATATGATCTGCATAAAGGAATGAGTAGCAGGGCAAATACATCCCCTGGCAACTTTTCTCATGCTGGAAAAATACTGATCATGGCTAACCTAAGAGATATTCAGCTTACTGTTCCACAGAGATTGAACTCTTATGCACTACTAAGGTATGGTAAGGATTTGCAATTACTAAGCAGTAACTGCAGAGTCTCTGTGCTAACTGCCAGGGCATTTCTAGTCTCCTCCCATATAGTTAACACAGAGACAATTTCCTTACTGTGCATTAACTGCATGGCACAACATGTGATGCAGTTAGCTACACCTCTTTAGATGATATTAAATGCGCCATGTTATCTGGTCTGTAAGTACCTCCATGTTAACTATATGGTGCAGACATCACCCATTCTCCACTCTCTCCACTCGTTCCCTTCCCGTTCCATGCTAGCTGTTCATACATGCTAGATTCCATATTAACTGCAAAGGCTCCGTGTTAACAGCTAATGCATCTTAGCAGATAGGGCCCTAGATTTCTCGGAATAAAGGCTTCTATAGTTAATGAGTCAATGTAATTATTATTTTAAATTTTAGTAGGTGATGAAATTCAATGTTTAGAAAATTGCATGACTCCTTACTATACATGACAAAAGTAATATGGAAGAGCGAAGCCCAGCACAAACAAGGGCAAATAATACAGTCAATATGTTTTTAGAAAATTCTTCTAAACCGTATTTAAATTGTAACATCTTTAGTAAAGAAAAGCTTGAATTATGTCAAAGCTGGCTAGAAGCCAACATCTGGCATTGGTAAGACTGTTTTGTAAGCAGTCCGTTTCCAAATAGCACACAGATCTAGTCCACACAAGAAAGAATCTGAAAAGATGTACACAGACTCTGGTTGCCAGCAGGATACCCTGGGCAGTGAGTGAAAATTTTCTGTCATTTGATCTCCTAACACAGCCAGCTGAGATGAGTTATGTTCCCCCTGCCAGGAACCTCAAATGAATTGTTCAAGCCATGTGCTCATTCTTGCTGAATTAGAAACAAATGCCCTAGCTTGACTGTCAAGCTTTGAAATCAAATTCTTTCCAGCTCTTCCCAAGGTTTTTGCACAGGAAACAAAACCTTTTTTCTGTGTCTGCCACTTTGGTCTCTGTGGATAGGCCTCCTTTTCTGCATTCCCCTGAGATGGCAATCTGTCGTTCCAAAAAGCCACATCACAGACATGTTCCATGTGTTACCTATCTTCTGTTTGCTGCTATAGAGATGTGCTATTGCCAGCAGAAATGTAATCTTCTAATTAGGTTCTGAGTGCTTAAGAACAGCTAGGTCTCATGCAAGAAAGCTTCTCAGCTGCTTCTTTTGAATTTCTTAAAGGAAAAGTCCTCAGTGTTTGGGCTCTGTTCTGTATTTTCTAACATTGAAATTCTACAGCACTAAATTTACTAGGCTACAGCATAGTCATGATTCTTTTAGGTGCTAAGCTCCCCCCTTTTAAAAAAATATGTACATATATACACACACACTATGGGGGTCATTTCAGAAGCCTTATTCATGCTTTGGTTGTCCAAAAATGGGTTTAGAGACGTTGAAAGCACAGAGATGTTTCAAGAGCCATTTGAGAAGCCAGCTCTCGGGACATCCCAATCTGAACAGGGGTGTGGAGGAGGTATGGCCAGGGTGTTCCCAAGAACCTGGAGGTGTGGTTAGGGAATTCGCAGGGACTGGAACATCCTCACCTGATCACAAAAACGTCATGGTGTCCAGCATCATGTCTAACCTTAGACCTGTTCTAAAGCATGAATAGTGACGAACAAGCATCTGAAAAGTCCTGGTTTTAGCTGAACAACATCCAGAAGGTGTAGAGAAGAATGCACTCTCACATCCCCGGAGCTCAGCACAATGTCAGTGATAGCAGCTGCAGGATTCGAACCATTAGGCCATCCTAGATATCCAGGTCCTGTAATACTGTTCTGCAGATGTCTAGGTAGAGCCCACACAGGCATCCATATCGAGCGCATCTAAGTTTGTGAAATCACATCTGCATTTTTTTCAAAATTTCTGGTGAAGATGTCCTAGATTGCACTTGGATGGATCTTCTAAAATTCCCCTCTCTCCCTCTCTGTATAAATATATATATATATATATATATATATATATATACACACACTATATCAAAAGTTTAGGTGCAGAAAATGAGGTGCTAATAATGAAAGAGAAATGAAGAAGTACTATTGTCCATAACTGCACATCAGCTTGACTTTAATGTAAAAGTTGTTTGAGGGGCCCACTTTGCAATCTGGAATTATTTATATTTGATTCCAGCATTCATAGGAAAACACAGTTGGTTCCTGTTAAAGTCAACAAAAGTTGACTCAATTCTACAATATTTAACTCGAATAGTATCCTATGCTGACATCTCTGCATGTGTGCTTCATTTTAAAATGTCTGAGAATTTTTTTTAAACATACCATTAAAAGATTTACAGCTTTAACCCTACTCAGCTGCAAATCTAACACTCACCTGCTGAATAAAATAACCACCCTCTTAAATAAAGACAGACACCCGTATAGTTGTAGTTTCTGTCCAACATGTTTTATTTCCTCCACAACTGATAGCAAGCATCAGAATCAGTTGTAAATCATTAAGTTCTATGAGTTTAAAATTTGACTCGTTGGCACAACACTATCAGTCACTAGCTAGGAGACTTAAAAAATACACAGGTTTAGCAAGTAATAAATATTCAGCTCACATAAAGGCGAAGAGTAAATAGATTTCACCTAGGATGAATACATAGCATGACAGATTGCTGTAGTCAAGTTTATCCAATCTGGAAATTTTGGAGACAATTTTATAAGACTTATGTGCTATTAGTACCTATAAAAAGCTTATTTACAGGCATCGATCAGTAAGTCCCAGCTGTGGCACCTGTGAACCATGTCCCTATATTTTACCCAGTACTAAACTGTGGTCACAAAGTTGGAACCTTTATTGCAGATTAAATAAACATGTCATAAATGCCTATAGATTACCCTACAGAGCACAGACACCATAAACATGTGCAATCCCTAGAGCAGTTTCCCAACCCCAGTCCCAGAAGGCCAAACACCATTCAGGGTGTCAGGATGTCCCCAATAAATATGCATGAGTTGCATTTACATGCACCACCCCCAGTGTATGCAAATGTATCCATGCATATTCATTAAGGACACCATGAAAACCTGAACTGTGTTCGGACCACCAGGGCCAGAGTTGGAAACCTCTGCCCCAGAGCAGCGGCCAACAGGGGCACAAACACCCACACCCACAGGCCCCACCATCCAGCGGCTCATGGAGAGCAGGGCTGTTGGGCCCTGTGCGGAGCAGGAGCTACCAATACTAGCACCTGCATACCTTAGCAATGCCTGCACTGTGCCCAGGACTGGTGTGGCAGCCAGGGCTGTCAACCACCACTATCTCTGCACAATGCTGAAATAGGTGTGGGAGTGTACGTATGTCTATCCAGTGTTATGTGGCTGCTACACCTTCCTGAGCACACAATGCTTGTACTGTTTCCAGTGTTAGCCTGCCAATGTGCCTAATGAGGAACAAGGTACTGTGGGTATGACACGGACAGGGTGGCCTGGGCATGAAGCAGCTGCACAGGGCATAGGGCAGTGGCTGGGACATTGTAGTGCCCAGCCACCACCTGCATGGACAGGGTGGCCACAGCATGTCATGCTGGGGGGGGGGGGGGTGTCACACTCACCCTGACTGAGCAGTGACCACCAATAGACAATCACCAAACAAAACCCTCCAAAAACAAAAAACAATTTCTTTTTGTCGGAAGTTGCCGAGGGAGGCTAGAATTATTGTCTAACCCCACCAGACGGCTGCCTCCATTTTATTCATAAGTATGAACTTTCTCAAAAGGCTTAGCTCATTGTAAAGGCTTCTTTAAAACTCCCTTTATGCGGTATCCAAAATTAAGCACGACGTGCACGTTTCTGGATCCTCTCCCTGTATCAAGTGCTGCTTCCATCAACTTGTGTAAACCGCCATATTTCACCAAGCTCATATACTCGGCAGTTTTAAAGGAATTATCTTATTCATCATTTGCTAATATTATCCTTCACTCAGCTATAGAACTCCAATCAGATGGCAGGAAAACCCCACTGAGTAAGGGGAACTCCACCACGCCACCAATGACATCAAAAGAGACTAGCCCAATCAATTTCTTTGTTGAGACCCAAAGGAATCGCCAGTATTTAACTTGAATATCCAGCCCTGTTCCCATTGTTGAAGTAAGGCAGTTTGATACCCCCCCTACCCCCCCCCCCTAGGATCTGGGGGAATGTGATCAATTACCGACCATTGAAATTCAGCAAAATCATGATTATGCATTATACAGTGTTCGACGATCGGGGCAGACAAT
The DNA here is from genome assembly GCA_033557465.1 of Ichthyophis bannanicus. Lineage (NCBI taxonomy): Eukaryota > Metazoa > Chordata > Amphibia > Gymnophiona > Ichthyophiidae > Ichthyophis > Ichthyophis bannanicus. The sequence continues at coordinate 1,286,265,609 of CM066031.1, forward strand.
AACCTTTGACGAACTCGAGACGCATGTTCACCCAAACGGGTTTTTATCACCCGAGTAGTCCTGCCTACTGTCAAGCCCCAGCCCTCCGCCTAGGGCTCAGAGGGTTGGGGTTGCCATTATATGCTCCTTGCAGAAGGTGAGATAAAACCTTTTGCTCCCGCTATGCCTGCTGGGAGTGGTAGTTCCTTTGCCCTCTGATAAGGAAATAGTTGTGAGACCAGTGGTAAGGCAAAATGACAAGAATTTATTCCCCAACAAAAAGATTCAGTGCAGATTAAATCAGGATACCCTTCAGGTGTTTGCTTGAGGATATTTACAGAACTTAAACTGATTGAGCTTCACACTCTTTGCTCACAAAAACGTGCAATGCATATCACATGTAACAGATAGAAAACATAACAGCTTCTTCTCACAAAGAAAAATATCTTCTTTCCCTTTGTTCACACACAGCTCCCTCATACACATTTAGCAAAGGGATTTTATATCATCTGCAAAACACAGTGTACAGTCCATAGGCACTTCTGCTGAGTCACTCTCATTAAAGTCCTGTTGCATCTCTTCAAACTCTGGAACTAAGGAGTTTGGCTTTAAGCTGTTATTATTTCCCCCTAAGACCTCTGGTGTTTCCTTTGGGCACAGTTCTATATGGTAAGGATTGGAAATACCTGAGGTTGTGGAGATTCCTCTCTGGCTTTGTTCAGCTAGCTTTTTCCAGCTGTAGGGAAACGCTCTCTGATTCCCTGTTTGGAGATCTTGTCTGGAGCACTGCTCTGGTTCCCAGTCCCAAATTGAGCTTTGCAAACTCCTGGGTTTAGTGCTAGGTTCCCACCTGTGAGCTCCTTGAAGCTTTTTATCTGGCAATGATGTCTGAAGGTCTCTCTGCTCTCTCCCTCTAGGCAGGTTTCTGACAGCAATCTGTCCCTTCTCTCCTTCTGCCCTGTCTGCTTCAATTCCAGAACTGCAGCTGGGTTTCCTCAAAGGTCTCCTCCCAGCTCTTCTCCAACCGTCTCTCCAACCACCTCTCCAGTCAATACTCTCATCAACACTATTACTGGCTCTCTCAGCGAGACTCCAATCACAAACTCCTCCCTTGCTTTCTCCTAGCCAGGGTTTATATTCCTGTTCCCTGAGCCTTGGGTTTGCTTTCCTGAACAGGTGCATGTAATTAGGTTCCAGACTTGCAGTTACGTCAGAGCTTGGGTGTGTCAGCCTAGCTCCTGTTTCCCTATGCTTGCCTTTCTCTTGCAAACTCTGAAACGTGTGTGCAGCCTGACTGTCAGTTTGTTTAAAGGTAAAATCATCCTTTTCTTCTAATTCCATATGTTCAGTATGGGCTTCTTCATCACATATCCCCCCCCCCTTAAGATATTACGGGCTGGCGGCCCATCACCGGCACAGCTCGTAATCCGCGATAGTGCATCAGCATTCTGGTGCAACCTTCCTGCTCTGTGTTCTACCTTAAAGTTGAAGGCTTGTAATGCCAAATGCCAACGGGCAGACGGGCATTATGGTTCCTCATCTGATTTAACCATTTTAGGGGTGCATGGTCTGTGATCAATAAAAACCTCCGCCCAGTGAGATAAAACCTAAGGGCCTCCACTGCCCATTTAATGGCCAAACATTCTCTCTCTATCGTTGAGTAATTTCATTCGGTCTTGGACAGCTTTCTGCTGAGATACATGGTGGGATGCTCGGTTCCGTCATGCATCTGCGATAGGACCGCTTCTAAGCCGGTTTCCGATGCGTCCGTTTGAAGAATAAATGGCTGCCCAAAATCCACGCTGCGTAGCACCGGCGCTTTACACAGCTTCCCTTTCAACCGCATGAAAACATTCTCAGCCTCCGGGGTCCATTTTAGGTTATTCGGGGCATTTTTTTTCAGCATATCTGTAAATAAGGCACTCTCTTCAGCAAACCGAAGAATGAAGTGTCGTTAATAACTGATTAAGCCCAGGAAACTCCTCAACTTTTTTTTGTTTGCTGGCCTCGTGCAATTTTTCACACTATCTATTTTACTCATCAATGGTCTGACCATACCTCACCCGACCATATGTCCGAGGTATTTCACTTCTTCACCTGCAAACAGGCATTTTCCCAGATTCAGGGTTAGACCCACCCGTCTCATAGCCCCTAGAACTGCTTCTATTCTGGGAAAATGTTGGGCCCAACTGGTACCATGTATTATGATATCGTCCATATAAGCCACCGCGTACTCTTGGTGTGGACGTAAAACATGGTCTATTAACCTCTGGCAGGTTGCTGCTGCCCCATGTAGACCGAAGGGCATCCTATGAAACTGGAACAGTCCTATCGGTGTACTGAAAGCAGTCTTTGGTCTTGACTCACGGGTTAACGGGATTTGCCAGTAGCCTTTGGTCATATCCAGCGTAGTTAGATATTGTGCTCATCCTAGCCGATCTAACAACTCTTCAATGCTGGGCATGGGGTATGCGTCGAACAGTGAAATGGCGTTCACTTGTCTGAAGTCGATACAGAATCTCAGGGTGCCATCTGGTTTTGGTACCAGCACAATGGGGCTACACCAGGGACTCTTAGATTCCTTGATGATCCCCATGTCGAGCATCTCCCATACCTGGGCCACCACCTCTTGTTTCCTGGCCTCAGGTAGCCGATAAGGCCGCTGCCTAATCACCTTCCCAGGGGGAGTTATAATTTCGTGAGCTACCAAATTGGTCTATCCGGGTATCGGTGTCAGGACGTCTGTAAACTTTGCCAGCAACCTGGCCAACTCTTGCCTCTGCTGCAGGGACAGTTCCTCGCCTACTCTAGGCTCCGGGTTCGCTTTGCACTCTGCTAGTTGTGGACCTAAATCCTCCTCCACTTTTTCTTCAGAAGTGACAGTCAGGCCTTTTACCTCAGTTCTCCCAGTGGACCCAAACCCTCTGGTTCCCCAACTCGTAGGGGATACCATGGGTACCTCTTCTAAGGAGGGAAACCTCACTCTCTCACAAATGAGTTGGGCGATTCTATCACCCACCTTTACTTTGAAGTCCTTGTCTCCAAAGTTGAAAAGTAGTACTTTTATTACCCCCCTATAGTCTGGGTCTATAACGCCAATGCCCACATCTATAAAATACTTTGAGGCTAAACCCAAGCGTGGTGCAATTTGGCCGTAACGACCCAATGGACATTTCCATTTGCAGGCCTGTGTCTACCAAGGCCTTCCCCCGTTTAGGAATTACTTCCTCTACAGCACTATATAAATCATAACCTGCTGCAGCCGGTGAGGCTTGCTGGGGGCTCTGCGCCTTCGCAGATACCTTGCAGAATTTTAATACGAATTTTTGTTTAACTGGTGGATCAATTTTCATACGCTCTTTTGAACTCAGACCTGTCTTCCTAGGCTTCCCGAACAGGGGACTGGGAGCCACTGTTACCATGGCCTCCACCCTCCGATCATACTCCTGTTCTAACTCTTTTTTGGTCTTATCAGAAGGGGCAGTTATGAGGTCGTCGTGTGCGGGTAGTTCCCCTAGTGTCACCTCTGGGGGTTCATCCTTCTTCTCTGGGGTTACTGACTGGGATTGAGTGGAGACCAGCCCTGCCTTTGCATGTAGGCCCTTCTCCATCCCTCTTCTGAACTGGGGCCAATCCCTACCCAGCACTAGGTCATGGGGCAACTTAGGGACTACGGCTACTAGAACTTCTTTCCAAATTCCTAACCCCTTTATTAAGAACTTGTACAGAGGGTAGAAGGAGGATGCTCCGTGAATACATCGGATTTTAACCCTTCCTTCTGGTTGGCTCAGGACTGACCCACTCCGGGCTTCTATGGCCCGCCAGAGCTTCCTGGAAACCATACTCTGGTCAGCACCTGAGTCGAGTAACGCACTAGTTGACACACCATGAACCTCTACATTCAAAAAGAAACCTTCTCGTATCTGTTTTACATTAGCAGTTAACAATGCGGTACGTGCTATACATTCCTTTTGTATATGACCCGTTTTCCCACATTGGAAACATTTCCTATTTGCCCATCTGCTTTCTTGCTTTGGCAAATAGCTGTTCATACATTTCAGTTCTGGCCTTGGTCCCTTTTCTGATTTTCCAAAACTTGCCTCCACTGACACTCTCAGAGCGCCCCCTTTTGGCTGTCCAGCCACCTCGGCTTCCAAATACTGTTCAGTCAGCAAGGCTGCCTCTGCAGTGTTCTGGCAGTTTTGTAAAATCAAGAAAGACTGAATTTCCTTGGGGACCGCCTCCATGAACTGTTCTAACACAATCATGTCTATTACGGACTCCATGGTTTTTCCCTGTGGAGCTAGCCACTTCAAAGTTAAGCTTCGGACCCTGTGGAACAAAGCCTTAGGTGTCTCATTAGGTCTTAACTTTGTAGCTCTCAGCTTTCTATGGTAAACCATTGGCGTTAGACCCAATCGGTCTCTGATAGCCTTTTTAAGCTCATCATAGTCCGTAGCCAGTGCGGGTGGCATGGCTTTGTAGGCTGCTAAGGCCTCTCCCGTAAGGGATGTAGCAAGCCTTACTGCCCATTGCTCTAATGGCCACCCCACTGTAAGGGCAACTCTTTCAAACGCTTCCATGAAATCATCAACATCATCATTTGCTGCAAGTTGTCCAAAAGCAAAAGCTCCACCAGTCTGTGGTCCTACCACACATGTGTGCATCGTCGCCTCTCGGGTTGATGGTATTGCTCCTTCTGTCACCTTCTGGCCAGCAAGCAATGCCTCCATCAAGTCCACTATTGGTTTCTGTTGGGCTTGCATGGCTGCAGCAGCCTCTTCCGGCGCATGCTGAGCCATCTCCCGTTGTTTCTCAAATTGAGATGCCATCCAACATCCTCTTTTGGATCCATTTCCATAGCTTTCTCTGCAGAAAAACAAAAGAGAAACACAAGCCCACCAAGCGCGGCACTACAAAACCTTTTCTTCTCTCTTTTTTTTTTTAGCCGTTCAGTCTAACGTGACTGCTTAGCAACGGCTATCCTTTTCACTTGAATCCTTAGACACCCACGCCCAAATACTCTTTACCTGAGCATGGTGTAGATTAATGCATTGAAAAGGAGTCCTTCACTAGTCCTCAGTCGCTCTGGCCGACCCTTGCCAGCGATTTTCCACTCTGCCATCCACCAACAGCTCAGCAGTTTTGGATCTTGGAAAAAAAAATCTCTGGTATATATCCCGGAGTTTTCTTCTGTAAATCCTGATGTTCCACAAAAATAATCCTAAAGACTACGCCACTTGTCAAGTCCCAGCCCTCTGCCTAGGGCTCAGAAGGTTGGGGTTGCCATTATATGCTCCTTGCAGAAGGTGAGATAAAACCTTTTGCTCCCGCTATGCCTGCTGGGAGTGGTAGTTCCTTTGCCCTCTGATACTGAAATAGTTGTGAGACCAGTGGTAAGGCAAAATGACAAGAATTTATTCCCCAACAAAAAGATTCAGTGCAGATTAAATCAGGATACTCTTCAGGTGTTTGCTCGAGGATATTTACAGAACTTAAACTGATTGAGCTTCGCACTCTTTGCTCACAAAACGTGCAATGCATATCACATGTAACAGATAGAAAACATAACAGCTTCTTCTCACAAAGAAAAATATCTTCTTTCCCTTTGTTCACACTCAGCTCCCTCATACACATTTAGCAAAGGGATTCTATATCATCTGCAAAACACAGTGTACAGTCCATAGGCACTTCTGCTGAGTCACTCTCATTAAAGTCCTGTTGCATCTCTTCAAACTCTGGAACTAAGGAGTTTGGCTTTAAGCTGTTATTATACGGCTTAGGATAATTTCCCCCTAAGACCTCTGGTGCTTCCTTTGGGCACAGTTCTATATGGTAAGGATTGGAAATACCTGAGGTTGTGGAGATTCCTCTCTGGCTTTGTTCAGCTAGCTTTTTCCAGCTGTAGGGAAACGCTCTCTGATTCCCTGTTTGGAGTTCTTGTCTGGAGCACTGCTCTGGTTCCCAGTCCAAAACTGACTTTGCAAACTCCTGGGTTTAGTGCTAGGTTCCCACCTGTGAGCTCCTTGAAGCTTTTTATCTGGCAATGAGGTCTGAAGGTCTCTCTGCTCTCTCCCTCTAGGCAGATTTCTGACAGCAGTCTGTCCCTTATTTCCTTCTGCCCTGTCTGCTTCAATTCCAGAACTGCAGCTGGGTTTCCTCAAAGGTCTCCTCCCAGCTCTTCTCCAACCGTCTCTCCAACCACCTCTCCAGTCAATACTCTCATCAACACTATTATCGGCTCTCTCAGCGAGACTCCAATCACCAACTCCTCCCTTGCTTTCTCCTAGCCAGGGTTTATATTCCGGTTCCCTGAGCCTTGGGTCTGCCTTCCTGAACAGGTGCGTGTAATTAGGTTCCAGGCTTGCAGTTACGTCAGAGCTTGGGTGTGTCAGCCTAGCTCCTGTTTCCCTATGCGTGCCTCTCTCTTGCAAACGCTGAAACGTGTGTGCAGCCTGACTGTCAGTTTGTTTAAAGGTAAAATCATCCTTTTCTTCTAATTCCATATGTTCAGTATGGGCTTCTTCATCACACTACATATAAGAGAGAACAGGGGCATTGTAAGATATAAACTACAAAAGAGGAACTACAATCAGTTTCCCATCTATGATAAAATGTCTGTCCTGTTTTTGGATGTGTCCATTCTCTGCCAATCAATGCTGTAGTGCAATATACACACGACTCACAACGAGTATGCCCCCGATTCTGTAGGGGTGGCAAAGGAGGTCTATCTATCAAGGCTGTAGACCGGACCAGCAAATCTTTTAAATTTGGCCCACGAGAATATCATAAGGGGTTTTTTGAAACATTGGTACAGCCCCAAGATATGCCAGTATTCCAACCACTTTTGTACTAAGACTCATATATGGTAGGACTCCAACAAAGGCATCCAGGGTCTCCTCAGCTTTCCCACCTCTTAAGTTATCATCCTACAGCCATTCACGATGTATATGTAATGCCTGATGATATGCTGTCCATACCACTTTCGTAGGATAGCCCCTTTGAAGTAATCATGTACGCAAATCCATTGCATGATATTTAAAATCCACAAGGGATGAACAGAGACGTCCGAGCCATAAAAATTGACCAAATGGAAGGCCTTTACATAGTGGTCCAGGATGAAAGCTCTGGTATTTAAGTAAACTATTATGTTGTACACTCTTCCGATATAATGAAGTTCAAAAGCAGCCTTCCTCCTTAGAAATTAGCATAACCAAAAATTCTATTTGACTTTCCTCAATATGTGCTGTAAATGTTAGATTTGGTTTTAAATTAGTCAACCAGGAGAGGAATTCTTGTAAGTCAGGACCGGTACCTTTCCACAAAAAAAAAATATTGTTTAAAAACCGTTTCCAGAAGACAACATGTTCAAAATAAACTGACCCATATAAAAATTTCTCTTCAAAATTGGCAATGTAAAGGGTAGCAATAGAGGGTGCTGCCGTTGCCCCCATTGCAATCCCAAAGATTTGTTGATAAAACTTCCCTTCAGATAAGAAGTAATTACGCGTCAAAACAAGCTCAATTAATTCCAAGAGAAACTTACGAGGGAGGCAGAAGGGTGCATATGCAAAGAGATTAGATAGCAAAGACAAAGCTTCAGTTTGGTTAATATTAGTGTATAATGCAGTTACATCCAATGTAACCAATATAAAATCCCATGAAGGGACATTAATAGCCAGTAGTTGTTGAATAAAATGTGTTGAATCTCTCACATATGATTTAACCAAAACCGCTTCTTTTTGTAAAAAGATGTCACAGAACTGTGACAAAGGCTCTAATACCGATCCTCGGCAGGACACTATCAGCCTCCCTGGGGGGGATACTAGAGACTTATGGATTTTAGGAACCATATAGATAACCGGCACTTTTGGATATGTCGTAATTAAAAATGTATGTTCTTTCTTAGTTAGCCAGCCTTTATCCAATCCCGTGTCAACTAAAGATTTTATCCCACATTGAAGTTCAATAGTAGGGTCCTTTTCAATATGTTTATACGTAATTGTGTCAGATAAATGCATTCTCAGGATATCTAAATAATCGGAAGTTGATTGTACAACTATAGCTCCCCCTTTATCAGCTTTGCGTATAGTTATCATTGGATCCTGTTTAAGTTGTTTCAATGAATCCCATCCTTTTTTATCAAGGTTAGTCCATTTCAATTGCGCTCCCTTTTCCATGTTTTCAAGATCTCTCATTACCAAACTCTGAAAGGTAGCAATTAGAGGATCAGACGCATCTGGTGGCATCCATTTTGATACTGGAAAAAACACAGAATCATCATGGACGTTAGCCTTATCCGAAAAATGATGGGTAATACGTAACTTACGAAAAAGGTTTTGTAGATGTATACGCATATCAAAGGGATCATATCTACTTGTAGGTACAAAGGACAGTCCTAAATTCAATAAGCGGCCCTGATCTGGAGTCAAAGGATTCATTGCAAGGTTCACCACTATTGATTCATTTGTCGCCGAGATCGTTGACATGTCACTGGTGGGTCCCATCCTTCCGCTTGGTAATCCCGCCGGGTCCGTCCACCTCGGGTCTGTCCCCACTGAAAATCCTGAGACGTTTTTGAATTAGATGTTCTTGATGTATCCGAGGCCCCACCACTATCATCCGTATCTTCGGAAGAAAAGTCAAAAGTGACCCGTTTTTGTACAGTATTATCCGTTGGTTTATACATCCAATAGTAGACCTTGTCAGCTTCATAATCCGTCTTGTCTCTAGAGAACTTTTTCAATTTATAAGCCTTCAAATATTCAAAAAAATCTTTGATCTGTCGATCCATATCATCCATTTTTGATTGGGACAAATCTTCCTCGAAAACACTTTTCAGGCTAGTTTTAGCCTCCTCAATTTGCTTATTAACTATCTCCTCCTTCTGAATAGTTCTCTCCAAGATAAGTGCAATCAGATCAAAACTGTACTTGTTAGATATCTGATTCCATTTCAGCACAAATTCAGTGTCAGTGACAAACATCTTTGGAGCCCTTGTCATTCTTAAACCCCATGGGATAATTTGTGTCTTCAAATATTGCGTCATAAACACTCCATGGAGTTGTATCCTAATCAGCCGTTTCCGAAGTGCTTTTAAATCAGAAACCGATGGGCCTCTACTCTCAGCTTTCTCATCATTATCCAAAGAGTCAAAAAGGGACGGTCTCTTACGTAGTGTGTCTAAATGTTCTTCTGAGTAGGCAAATGTATCCATAGCCATTTAGTAAATAGGGACCAAATAAAGTACACACCAACAAAGAAATTGATTGGGCTAGTCTCTTTTGATGTCATTGGTGAGGTGGTGGAGTTCCCCTGACTCAGTGGGGTTTTCCCGCTGTCTGATTGGAGTTCTATAGCTGAGTGAAGGATAATATTAGCCAATGATGACTAAGATAATCCCTTTAAAACTGCCGAGTATATGAGCTTGGTGAAATATGGCGGTTTACACAAGTTGATGGAAGCAGCACTTGATACAGGAAGAGGATCCCGAAATGTGCACGTCGTGCTTAATTTTGGATACCACATCGAGGGAGTTTTAATGAAGCCCTTATAATGAGCTAAGTCTTTTGAGAAAGCTTATACTTATGAATAAAATGGAGGCAGTTGTCTGGTGGGGTGAGAAAATAATTCTGGCCTCCCTCGGCAACTTCTGACAAAAAGAAATTGTTTTTTGGTTTTGGAGGGTTTTGTTTGGTGATTGGCTATTGTTGGTATTTACTTATTACCAAACCTAGGGTGGAATGGTGTGAGCAGTGACCACAGCATGGCTAGATTCCCCATAGTGCTATGTAGTATTTCTCTCATGTGATATCTCTGGGTTTCCCTTTCTAGGGCCCAATCACAGACATACCTGCTTGGTGTGCGTGCCCACATCCCAGTTTTGGGTACACACAGTTCCTCCAGGAATATATACTATGTACTTGCTAGCAGACTGTCTGCAGTTAGCATGTGTATGGCTAGAACACCTTGCAGGGTGAAGACTGACTGTGCCCTCAGCTGGTGAATATCAGATAGGGATGGGGGGGCATCTGAGCTTTGCCAGGCCTACTGCCCTATATGATGCGTACAGATCTGCAATGACTGGCTAGAAAGGTGCTCATTCCCCTCTACTGCCACCATTGCAGAGATGTAGAATGTGGATCTGTTGGTGGGGGATCCTGTACCTCACCCTAACCCACAGAGGGTGAGCTGAGTGGTACTACATAATCCACTATGGGGTCCACACCACCTTTCACTTATAACATATGACCATGGCAACCACACAGAATATGCACTATTCTGGGTTCATCATAGTCCACAAGGCCTAGATGTGACTGGGACATACAGATGGACACAGGAGTATTATAGATGTGTCTGCAAGAACTACCCATGACACACTGGCACTAATGGGGACCTGCAGCACAGCCTATCTCAGCCATGCCAGGTCCTGCAGACCTGGGGCTGGGCCCCACACCTCACCCTCAGTGTGAGCACAGGAACCGAAGAATGTCACGGTCTGTAGCTACTCTGTGCCAGTAACACACACGGTCGGTTCTCCCTACCAGGCCGGGTTGCTATAGAGGCACACATACCCCATCTTGTGTTTGGATGTAGGCTGCTGATCTGCATGTGCAGTGCATCATGGGTACGAGTGGGTTTACCCTATCCAGGTAACCACAGCAGACAGTTTGTGTGGTGACCTGCAGTCTTTCTGTAGCCAGCCAGCAGTGTGTTAGACACTATGGAGATGTGGCCCACTGGTTATTTCAATGGCTGTGGGGGAAGAAGTCATGGGTTTGATCCCACAGTGGTGTTATTTAGGAATGCTGTCTACTGCTTTTCCTTTTCATTTACATCAGTGCTGCCAGCAGAAAAACCCTCACAGTGCCGTAGCCTAAGGTGCCTCATAGGCACCCTATAGGGCACCCTATAAGGTGCCCTGTACAGCACCCTATAAGGTGCCCTGTACTGCGCCCTATAGGGCACATTATAGGATACCTTGGTGGACAGGGCACTTTGTGATGTGCCCTATGGGGCGCCTTATGCAGCACCTTAGGTCACGGTACTGTGAGGGTGTTTAGAAATTAGAAAGAGAGAATTACCTCAGACAGCCTTCTTACATAACACCACTGTAGGATCAAAACCATGACCTCTGCTTCCACAGTCATTGCAGTAACCAGTGGGCTACATCTTTACAGCTTCTAACAATGCACTGGCATGAACTTAGGGTTAACGCACGTTAACGTGCCACGGCGCCCACTATAGCGCGATACAGATTCTTGCTACCTTGCTGCCAGAACGCCCACTCCTTATATGGCATTCTTCACATTATTGCTGCAACTAGCGCCGGTAACATTAAGACGGATAAGTAAAAATACCCCTTAATGTCTGTATCATGTGATAGTGGGTACCATGGCACGTTAACATGCGTTAATCCTAAGTTCATGCCAGCGCAGTGTTATAAGCAATAAAGATGTAGCCCACTGGTTACTGCAATGACTGTGGAGGCAGAAGTCATGGGTTCGATTCTGTAGTGGTGTTATGTAAGAAGGCTGTGTGAGGTATTTCCTTTTAATTTAAATCAGTGCTGTCTGAGGCATTTCCTTTTTGTAATTTAAATCAGTGCTGCCAGCAAAAACACCCTCACAGTGCCGTAACCTAAGGTGCCACATAAGGCGCCCTATAAGACACTCCATAGAGCACATTATAAAGTGCCCTGTCCACCAAGGTACCTTATAATGTGCCCTATAGGGAGCTTTATAGGGCACACTATAGGGTGCCTTATGAGGCACCTTAGGCTACAGCACTGTGAGGGTATTTTTGCTGGCAGCACTGATTTAAATTACAAGTCTTTGCAGTAACCAGTGGGCTACATCTTTATTGCTTATAACACTGCACTGGCATGAACTTAGGGTTAATGCATGTTAATGTGCCATGGCGCCCACTATCGCATGATACAGACATTAAGGGGTATTTTTACTAAACTGTCTTAATGTTACCGGCGCTAGTTGCAGCTATAATGTGAAGAATGACATATAAGGAGTGGGCGTTTGGGCAGCAACCAGGTATGTGTGCCTCTATAGCAGCCCGGCCTGGTAAAGGGAACTGACTGTGTGTGTTACTGGCACAGAGTAGCTACAGACCGTGACATTGTGCGGTTCCTGTACTCACCCTGAGGGTGAGGTGGGGCGCCCAGCACCAGGTCCGCAGCACCTGACTTGGCTAAGGCAGGCTGTACTGCAGGTCCCTGTCAGTGCCAGTGGGTAGTCCCTGCAGATGCACATAGGATACTCCTGTGTGGACTATGATACACCCAGAGTAGTGCATATCCTGTATGGTTGTCATGGTCACATATTATAAGAGAAGGGTAGTGGTTGGACCCAAAAGCACCACCCAACCTGCCTTTTGTGGGTCAGGGTCGGGGACAGGATCTCCCACCAACAGATCCACATTCTACATCTCTACAATAGTGGCAGTAGAGGGAACCATCAACCCCAGTCCTGATGGGGAATAGGTACCCTACAGGGCAGTCAATGCAGATCTATACGCATCACATAGGGCACTGTCAGACAGGTAGTAGGCCTGGGAAAGCTTAGCTGCCCCCCCCCCACCCACCCACCCACCAACCAACCAACCACTATCTGACATTCACCAGCAGAGAGCACAATCAGTCTCCACCTGCTGCATCCTGCAAGGTGTGCCAGTCATACACATACTAACTGCAGACAGTCTGCTAGCTAGTACATAGTGCATGTTCCTGGAGAAACTGTGTGTACCCACAAATGGGATGTGAGCACACACACCAAGCAAGTACATCAGTGATTGGGCCCCATAAAAGAAAACTCATAGATATCACTTAAGTGAAATGCTATATAGCACTATGGGGGAACCTAACCGTGCCATGGTCACTGATCAGTCAGGGTGAGAGTGACCTCCCAGAATGACATGCTGTGGCCACCCTGTCCGTCCAGGTGGTGTTCGGGCACTACAATGTCCCAGCCATTGTCCTATGCCCGGTGCAGCTGCATCCTGCCCAGGCTGCCCTGTCCAGGCCATACCCACAGTACCTTGCTCCTCATTATGCACATTGGCAGGCTAACACTGGAAACAGTGCAAGCAGTGTGGGCTCAGTAAGGTGCAGGCAGCCACAAAAGACTGGATAGACATACACACACTCCCACACCTATGCCAGCATTGTGCAAATATAGAGGTTTTTGGCAGCCCTGGCCACCACACCAGTCCTGGGCACAGTGCAGGCACTGCTATGGTACGCAATACTGTTTGGGTCACTCCCCGGGGTGGTAAACACTGTCAGAAACTAAAACTGAAACACACTTCACAGATATCAGAAAGGTTGCTATGATGAATCTCTGTCAACAAATTGTGTTTAACTTAGGATTTGTTATCTGACATTAATCATAGTAGCCTTTTGATATATGTGGAACGTGTTCCCAAACATAGGACGGCATTGCTAAGTTATGCAGGTGCTAGTATTGGGAGATGCTGCTGCGCGCAGGGCCCAACAGCCTGACTCTCCATGTGGCTTTGGATAGCAGAGCCTGTGGGTGTGGGCGTTTGAGTCCCTGTTGGCTGCTGCTCTAGGGCAGAGGTTTCCAACTCCGGTCCTGGTGGACCAAACACGCTTCAGGTTTTCATGCTGTCCCTAATGAATATGCATGAGATACATTTGCATACCATGGGGGTGATGCATACAAATGCAGCACAGGCATATTTATTAGGGACAGCATGAAACCTGAATGGTGTTTGGCCCTCCAGGACTGCAGTTGGGAAACTCTGCTCTAGGGATTGCACATGTTTATGGTGTCTGTGCCCTGTAGGGTAAAATATAGGCATTTATGGCATGTTTATTTAATCTGCAATAAAAGTTCCGTCTTTATTACCATGGTTTAGTACTGGTTAAAATATAGGGACATGGTTTACAGGAGACACAGCAGGGACTTGAACCCATGACCTTCTGCCCCTGAACACACTGGCTGTGTGTACTGCACCAAGCTGTTGCCACAGATGCAAATTATTCCCTGGGGATACCATGACTGTTCGCCAGACAGACCTTGTTTGTTGCAGTGCACGGCACCCACCTAAACGGAGCTTGGCCGTGGTCTGCTGTGGGCAGATGCCACTGCCCCCTCCGCCACCAGCACCCCTCCGCCACCATGCTGACATGCCCTTGGGCCGGTGGTGCTCAGTCCCAGGCCATCCAGTGTGCCGGTAGGCGGCTGCCTATGGTGCGTGATATGGGGTATGGGTGCCTGCCTAGACACCCATGCTTCCCCTCGGCACCGCCTGCCACTGTTATGTGCTTTTTGGGGTACTTGCTGGGTACTGTCCATTGTGGCACTGTGGGACACACACTTGTGGCCATGTTTGCCCTTGGTCAGTTGCTGTCTTGCTGGTTTTCCGCTTCTACATTCCTATATGTCACCTAGGCATCTACCTAGCCCACCCTGTGCCCCAGCTGCCCCACTGCATGTCCCGCCTGCAGCCCCCTGTACCCCATTTGCAGCCTCACAGTAGTGCCCTCTCGTACTTGGGCACTATGATGTTGCTGCACATGTATCACTACTATCACTTTTCTTGGTTTCTCTGCCTTTACTGTTCATTGCTGACTGAAATGGTCTCTGTCCCTTGCAAATGTGCCTCTAGCACAAGGTTTTCACTGGCGCTACTTTTCAGACCTTCATTTCATGGCGTTAGTGTGCATGGAGCCTCTCCCCGCCCACTCTCCGCCCATTGACCCCTTATCTCCACACCTGGGGAGCCTTACTCCACCCTCTAGGGAGCCTTACTCCACCCTCTGCGCTGCCGAAGACATTATCGCGCGATACGTGACATTCTCGCACGGTAATGCGCCATTATCGCATGATAACGTCACATATCGCACGATAACATCACAGCCACGACGTTAGTGCCATTTAGTAAACATAATTGTTTAATCCTGTATGGGAAATAGAAATGTTTTTATCCCCTTTCTAACATTTAGAGGTCCTTTTACAAAATCCTACCAAGGTTTTACTATTATCAAGCATTTTTAATGCATGGCAAAAACACCCTTCCTACAGTTAAATATGGTGAAGGTTCCATAATGTTGTGGGGCTGTTTTGCTGCCTCAGGAACTGGAGGCTTGAAATGCATTAAAGGAATCATAAAGTCAGAGGACTACCAAGATATTTTGGAGTGAAATGTGCTACCTAGTATCAGAAAGCTAGGTCTGGGTCAAAGGTCATGGGTCCTCCAGCAGGACAATGACCTAAAACATACATCCAAAAGTACAAAAAATGGTTTAAAAGGAAGAAATGGACTGTCCAATCGAGAACCTTTGGAAAGAGCTGAAACCTGCCATTGGTAAAAGGAATCTTGGAACCATTCATGAGTTGGAGCAAATCACAGTTGAATAGTGGGAGAAACTACCAGTAGACACAGGGGCGGTTCTACCATGAGCCCACCTGAGGCAGCCTCAGGCAGCATTTGGCCGGGGGCGGCACTCAGACACCGGCGGCACTCTGGCTCTGCTTTAATTTTAGATTTTGCAGTCTCTGATCTGCCTCTGCTTTCCCATGCAGGAAGGCAGAGGCAGGCCAGAGGCTGCAAAATCTAAAATTAAAACAGAGCCGGAGTACCGGTGCTGGACAAACCAGCCTGATCGCTTGCCGGAACCCTGCAAGCGATCAGGCTGTTTTGTCCAGCGGTGGCGGCACGTCAGCTGTTTTCATTTTAAATTTTGTTGCCTCTGGCCTGCCTCTGCCTTCCTGCTGCTCTTTTTTTTTTTCGCTGCAAGCATTCTTGAGGAAACAAAAGTGTCGGGAAGGTAGAGGCGGGCCAGAGGTGGCAAAATCTAAAATAAAAACAGCCATAGCACCTCTACCACTGCCAGATGATCATTTGCAGGAAGAGAGGTGCAGGTGGAGGGAGGGGAGACAGGAAAACAAGTGCTAGACAAAGGGGAGAGACAGGGGGACAAATGCTGGACAAAGGGGGGAATCATGGGGACAAGTGCTAGACAAAAGAGAGAGACAGGGGGCAAATGCTGGACAAAGAGGGGAGGCAGGGGAACTTATTGGACAAAAGGGGGAGACAGGGGGACAAGTGCTAGACAAAGGGGAGAGACAGGGGGGCAAATGATGGACAAAGGGGGGGGGGACAGGGAGACAAGTGCTAGACAAAGGGGAGAGATGGGGGCAAATGCTGGACAAAGGGGAGGGACAGGGGGGCAAATGCTGGACAAAGAGGGCAGACAGGGGGACTTACTGGACAAAAGGGGGAGACGGGGACAAGTGCTAGACAAAGGGGAGAGACAGGGGGCAAATGCTGGACAAAGGGGGAAGACAGAGGGACTACACCAAAATAACAGACTGTCTCAGGCATATGAAGAATTGGTTTCAAGACAACAACCTGACCATAAACTACAACAAGACCGAAGCACTAATCATCTCCCGAAACACCAACTTTGTCCCTCCACCCAACATCAAGATCAACAACACAACAATACCCATAAAACAGGAAGTGAAATACCTCGGAGTGACCCTCGACAAAGAACTGAACCTACAATCACACATCAGCAGAACCACCAAAAATGTATACCACAAGATGAGACTAATCCGATGCCTCAAGCCCCTCCTCTCTCAGGAACACTTCCGCACAGTCTGTCAGGCACTAATAACACCAATCCTAGACTTCTGCAACCCAATCTATCTCGGCCTAACAAAGCAGACACTCAGGCCACTGCAAATAGCTCAAAACACAGCAGCACGCATAATATCTGGCTCATCAAGACAAGAGCACATCACACCCATTCTAAAAAATCTCCACTGGATACAAATCAGCTCCCGCATCAGATATAAGACAGTCATAAACATATTCAAAATCAAACAACAGATCTCAGCTCTCAGCCTACAATCACTCATACAATCCGATAGCAGTACAAGACTGAGGAGGCGATTCACCTCCAACCTCATCAATACCCCAAAAGACTTCACCAAGGTATGCAAGGACACTGCAAAACGAGCTCTATCGCTGGCTGCACCTGCAATTTGGAACACCCTCCCTGATGACCTACGATCAACAACAGACATCAAGGACTTTCGGAAAGAGCTCAAAACAACCCTCTTCATTGAACACTATGGTGACATCACATAACCTGCCACCAGCCAGAACTACAGACCAACCTCCCTCCCTTCTCAGGGAGATAAATGCTGCATGCTATAAATAGCCCACCACAAATCAAAACCACCCTACACACACACACGCATTCACTGTTGTTCACTGCATGCATGCTCAAAAGTCAGTATTTCTTAGATTGTTTGCTGTGTAGACTACCTTGATTACAGGAGAAGGCGGTATAGAAATCCTTTTAAATAGATAAATAAATAAAAGGGGGGAGACAGGGTGACAAATGCTGGACAACAGGGAAGCAGGGCAGTAAGACAAATGCTGGAGAAGGGGAAGCAGGGAGATAAATGCTGGGCAACAGGGGGAGGAGAGACAAGAGGACAAATGCTGGACAATGGGGGGAGAGACAAGAGAACAAATGCTGGACAATGGGGGGGGGGGGGAGACAGGAGGACAAGTGTTGGACAATGGGGGGGAGACAGGGGGACAAATGCTGGACAACAGGGGAGGGGGCAAGAAGACAAATGCTGATGGGGGAAGCAGGGACACAAATGTTGAATGGGGGGAGTAGGGAGATATGCTGGACAATGGGAGGGAGGAGACAGGAGGACAAATGCTAGACAACACAGAGGGGAAGAAGAGCTTGGGAATGGAAGGACTGGGGGTGAAGGTTGAAAAACGGTAGGTAGATGGCGTAAAAAGGAGAGAGATTGAGAACTGGATAGTAAGGAGCAGTGAAATCTGGATGGCCAGAGAAAGAGAAATGGAAGAAAGTTGGAAAGAAAAAAATAAATATCCAAGATGGAAGGAAGTGAAGAAAACAAAAGGAGAGAAAAGATTTGGCAGATGGAGAAGAGAACATAGAAAGAGTGCTAAGAGAAGACAGAAGAAAGCAGAAGCCTCAGATCAAGACCAGCATGATCAGAGTATTAAATGGTCAGACAACAAAGGTAGAAAAAATAATTTTATTTTCAAATGAGTGACTGGACTTTGTACTATTTTTATATTTTACACAGTACAGGAAAATGAGTCTCTTTTATTTCTCTGGTATTGCACTGCATGCAAAGTCTGTCTTCTTGGGCTTTCAGTTTAATTTTTATCTACATATTTTTATTTTTACTTTAGGTTATCCTTACTTATACTGTACTTGGCGAGGGTCTGTGTTCTGAGTGTGTGACTGAGGCCAGGAGTTCTGTTAACATGGAGTTTGTACGAAGGGATCTGTACTGTAGTAATTTGACTTGTTTAGCTTTTCAATTGGTGTATGGATGTTCTAGGGCCTGCCACAGTATTTTTAGTGCTGTTTTTATCTGGGCAGGCCCCTTGTATGAATTTTGGAAGTTTATGCTGGTTTGATATGGTTGATTTGGCCTTGTAGATCATCGGTGACTTTTGTAGGGTTTTATATTAGTTCAAAATATGCTTGTTGCTGGAGAATGTTTTATTGAGATGGCCAGAATCAGATTTTTTTTAAATTAGATACTGAGTTTTGTGGGTGGATGTCCTAGTTCTCCTCTGCACCCATTGTTGAGGGGTGGGGGGAGGTTCTGTGAATGCAAAATATATGTTCAAAAAGAAAAGGTAATAACTATACATAGTTTATAACAACAAAATAAAGTACAGTTACTTACCTGTAACAGGTGATCTCTGGGAACAGCAGGAATAAGTCTTCACATATGGGTACGTCGGTAACGACGGAGTCTGCGCGGGAACGCTTCCCAGCGTCCAATCAAAGAGCTTTTGGAAGCATCCCACCACGCCTGCCTGCTGCCTTCCCGCCTTTCCCAACTGCCTCTCCTCAGTTAAGTTTTAAAGCTGAGACAAAGAGAGAGAGAGAGGAAAGGAAAGATAGATAGAGATACAACTCCTGGGGAGGTGGGTGGGTTGTGAAGACTGTGATAAGGAAGCTTATCATAGCTCAGGAAGGAGCTATAGAAAAGGTGAAGTGACTCTGAACAAGCAACCTGTCAGTTCTGGTAGAAATAAGAAAACAGAATTTTCCCATAAAAGACTACCAGTCCCAGAATGCACCAGGTTTCCAACAGCCATTAGAGGAGCTGAAGTGGGGAAACGTGTGTTCAATCAGGAGGGCTATGAGGTAATCCCTAAGCACTCATCTCAAAGGGCAGGGCCTGATTCAGCACAGCTGCGCTGTGTTAGGGAGGAGCACTCATCTAGGCAGAATAAAGGTAGAGTTTATTCTACAGAGAATTATCCTCATTATCCTGAGAATCAGCTTGAGCTTGATCATCAGTTTCATCTGAAGGATCATCAGAAGCAGAAGTCAAACCGGACGGACAGAGAAGGAAAGAAACCCTTTGGAAGAAGGAAGAGAAAAGCCTTTGAGAGGTCTAGAAGAGTCCAGAGCAGTACGTATACTGGGAGGCATTTCAAGGGCCAGCATACACCATTGGACTGGGGAAAGCCAGAGGAATGGTGCCGCAGAGCTAGGAAACTCCAGACGCTACCTGTGAGGGAGACGGCTGCACGTGGAAGGGACCCTAAGACCTGTGCCAGAAGGTATGTGAAGAGAGATCCAGTGTCCAGGGATCTGGATTGGAAGGCTGGACATAAGAACTGGACTACATACTGGCCAGGCTATATAGAGAGGAACTCTAACAGCAATGGAAGCTTAGGTATGAACACTGATCTATGCCCTAGCTATAACCTTGAAAGACAGCAGGGAAACAAGTATTCTCCTGAAAGTGCTCCATTGAGAGATTCATCTGTGCCAATCCATGATATTGAACCCATGCTTGTTGAAGAAGGGGGAATGATTGCAGATGAAGAATGTGTTTATATGGACTGCTCTCTGTCCAAAACTCCTTTGGTGATTTTCTGTTATAAAGTACAGCAACCATCACAAAGAAATACAAACTTGTTCTTTAATCTACTCAGAAAAGCTCCTGAAGCAGGATTTGACCCACACAGTAGAAAGCAAGCCAGCTAAGGGGTTTCAGCTGGATAACTGCTAGCAATTGAGCCTTACCTAATTGCTTGTGAGCTAGGAGAGAATCACTTCTGAATCTATGTGGGAAGCTATCAGAAGTTAACCTGAAAAGAACAGGTTTTTTTTCTTTCTTTGTGGCTTTTGGTTTGTTGTTTGATATATGCTAAGAAAACATTAGCTAATTCCTGACAAGTTTGAATGTTGTTTTCCTGATTTTGATTTTGTTTTTCCAAGTTAAACACTGGAAGCAAGTAACCTGATTTATGTGCTACCAAGCATATCTGTGTTGGGAGAAATAACCCCATAAATAAATATCTTATTGGCTTTACCCAAGAGCACAACTAAATTATTGTCAGCAGCTGTGTCTGGTGTGAATGAACTACATTGCCCACAATCCCTTGCAAATCATATAGATATATGCACTTGCCAAGACTGTGAAGATTCTTACCCAGGCAGCCGTCTGACAAATGGCGTAGTTTTTCGGATTGCTTTTGCACGAAGGGATTTACTTGCTGAGGATTACAACTAAAGTTCAAGTTTAAAGCTGGAAAAAAAGATTTTCCCTCAACTGCACTTTGGAGGAGAAGTGGTGGTTCCAGGAAGCTGTCCCAGGAGGAAAAGACCCTGTGCAGAGCTGGATTCATCACTGACACAAGGTAATAAGTACCTGGGCATGTCTAGTGGTGGATGGGAGTAAGGCACAGGGGTAATTGAAAAAAAAAAAAAAAGTAGAAAAAAACACACCTGTTTGGAAGGTGGTGCACTTTGGTTTTTTTTTTCTTTGTTTCTTGCAGGGATCAAGATGGATCCAAGGAAACTAGCTGATTGGATGGCAGCCCAGTTTATCAGGCAACAGGAGCTAGCACAGCAGGCTCAGGACACTGCTATGAAAGCCTTAATGGAACAGCAGAGGCCAGTGCTTGATCTGGTGCAAGCCCTAGTTCAACTGCAGAACCAAAGTGGAACAGATGCAAGACCAGCAGTAAATACTGGTACACCACATGTGGACAGTGTGGGACTCAATCAAGGGATTGGGGCATTTAGTTTTGGGAAGCTAACTCCAGATGATAATGTTTGATGATTTTCTAGAGTCTTTTGAAAGAGTGGCACAAGCATTAGCATGGCCAGAGACCCAGTGGGCAGTAAGGCTGGCAGCCTCATTAACTGGAGAGGCGCTTGCAGCTTACAGAGCAATGCCAGCAGCCCAGGCTTTGAATTATAAGGGTGTAAAGGCTGCTATTAGAGATCCCCTAGGGTTGTCTATTTCAGAGTATAGGCGAATGTTTAGAGCTACTACATTGAGAGTGGGTGAAACACCCAGGGCTCTGAGTCAGAGAATCAGAGGTTTAGCTGTAAAATGGTTGGAGCCTGAGCAAAAGACGGTAGAAATGTTATTAGACATTATAATGCTTGAACAATTTATGTCTGGGGTGCCTAAAGATTTGCACACTTTCCTTATACAGCAAAATTGCCAAAATCTTGGAGAGGCAACCATGCTAGCAGAGAGATTCTTGGAAGCCACGCAGGCTTGCCATAGAATGGGTGGCCCTCTGAAGATTGGTGCTGAGGCAAGATGTACTGTATCAGAAAAGAAAATAATTAAAAATGTTTCTGAAAATGAATGTACTTTATCAAACCAGATGACACAGTGGAATAGAAAGAAATGTTTCAAATGTGGAAAATGGGGACATTTAGAAAAGAGATGCCAGACACACACTAGCTTAATGGGGGTGGATTTAATACAGCCCAAAGAAGGATTTCTTTTGATGGTTGATGTGCAAGGAATTACCACAAATGCTTTGTTAGTAGACTCTGGGGCAGACCAGAGTATGATGTCAAAAAGGCTTTGGAAGAGGATAGAGGCCCAAGAAGGATTTGTGCCTAGAACCCCTGAAAGCCAAGTTCACATCAGATGCATTCATGGTGCTGCAGCATCATATCCCACCTATAGGCTAAAGGTTAAGTGCCTGGGGGAACAAGAGGAAGTCCTGTTAGCAGTGGTGCCTAGGCTACCCTTTGATTTGGTTCTAGGAAGAGACTGGCCAAGATTTAAGCAGGGTCTAGTGGAAGGACTAGGAAAGAAGGAGGGAGAAGGTTTAATGGTAATAGCTCCCGGGCCTTTATTTGGAAGTCCTCAGACCCCAGCTAAAAAGATGGTTAAGCATCCAGAAGACCAAGCTACCCCAAAGCAGACATTCGTCCTAAAGTACCATAGGGTCACAGAGAAGGCCCAAGCTCCTAAGCGGGCAACCCCTCAAGCTGCTGGGTTTGACCTGTGCACAGGGCCGGCCCGTCCATTGAGCAAGAATGTTTTTTGCACAGGGCCCCGCGTTTCGGGGGGCCCCGCGCAAAGAACATTCTGCTTTTTCTTAATTGAATTTAAAAAAAAAAAAAGCTGGCCGCTGGCGCCGCGGCGACATGGAGTGTCCCGCGGGGCTCCCTCTGCCCTGCGGAACTCTCCCGGCGCGGCTGAGGCCTTCTCTGCCAGCTTGCAGATACGCGAAGGGAGAGAGTCTCCCTCGCGTCTCTGTTAAGCCCGCAGGGGCTGATGGGAAGCAGGGGTTGATGGGAAATTTCCCATCTGCCCCTGCGGGCTTAACAGAGACGCGAGGGAGACTCTCTCCCTTCGCGTATCTGCAAGCCGGCAGAGAGGGTCTCAGCCGCGCCGGGAGAGTTCCGCCGGGCAGAGGGAGCCCCGCGGGACACTCCATGCCACCGCGGCGCCAGCGGCCAGCTTTTTTTTTTTTTTTTTAGTTGCCATGAGCCGAGGGGGGGCGGGTAGGACTGAATGGGCTAGGGAGGGAGGGGGGTTAAGACTGGCAATGGCTAGGGAGGGAGGGAGGTTAAGACTGGCAGGGGCTAGGGAGGGAGGGAGGGGGTTAAGACTGGCAGTGGGCTGGGGAGGGGGGTTAAGACTGGCAGTGGGCTAGGGAGGGAGGGAGGGAGGGGGGGTTAAGACTGGCAATGGGCTAGGGAGGGAGGGAGGAGGGGGGTTAAGACTGGCAATGGGCTAGGGAGGGAGGGAGGGGGGTTAAGATTGGCAATGGGCTAGGGAGGGAGGGAGGGAGGTTAAGACTGGCAGTGGGCTAGGGAGGGAGGGAGGGGGTTAAGACTGGCAATGGGCTAGGGAGGGAGGGGGGTTAAGACTGGCAGTGGGCTAGGGAGGGAGGGAGGGGGGTTAAGACTGGCAGTGGGCTAGGGAGGGGGGTTAAGACTGGCAGTGGGCTAGGGAGGGAGGGAGGGAGGGGGGTTAAGACCGGCAATGAGCTAGGGAGGGAGGGAGGGAGGGGGGTTAAGACTGGCAATGAGCTAGGGAGGGAGGGAGGGAGGGAGGGGGTTAAGACTGGCAGTGGGCTAGGGAGGGAGGGAGGGAGGGGGGTTAAGACTGGCAATGAGCTAGGGAGGGAGGAGGGAGGGGAGGGAGGGGTGGTTAAGACTTGGCAATGAGCTAGGGAGGGAGGGGGGTTACAGAATGGCAATGGGCTAGGGAGGGAGGGAGGGGGGTTAAGACTGGCAATGGGCTAGGGAGGGAGGGAGGGAGGTTAAGACTGGCAATGGGCTAGGGAGGGAGGGAGGGAGGTTAAGACTGGAAATGGGGCTAGGGAGGGAGGGAGGGCGGTTAAGACTGGCGTGGGCTAGGGAGGGAGGGAGGGAGGGGTTAAGACTGGCAATGGGCTAGGGAGGGGGTTAAGACTGGCAATGGGGCTAGGAGGGAGGGAGGGGGTTAAGACTGGCAGTGGGCTAGGGAGGGGGGTTAAGTCTGGCAGTGGGCTAGGGAGGGGGGTTAAGACTGGCAATGGGCTAGGGAGGGAGGGAGGTTAAGACTGGCAATGGGCTAGGGAGGGAGGGAGGGGGGTTAAGACTGGCAGTGGGCTAGGGAGGGAGGGAGGGAGGGAGGGGGTTAAGACTGGCAATATGGGCTAGGGAGGGAGGGGAGGGGGTTTAAGACTGGCAGTGGGCTAGGGAGGGAGGGAGGGGGGGTAAGACTGGCAATGAGCTAGGGAGGGAGGGAGGGAGAATGAGGGGAGGGAGGGAGGGAGGGGGGTTAAGATGGCAATGAGCTAAGGAGGGAGGGAGGGGGGTTAAGACTGGCAATGAGCTAGGGAGGGAGGGAGGTTAAGACTGAGGGACTGGCAATGAGATAGGGAGGGAGGGAGGGGGGTTAAGACTGGCAATGAGCTAGGGAGGGAGGAGGGGGGTTAAGACTGGCAATGAGCTAGGGAGGGAGGGAGGGGGTAAGACTGGCAATGACTAGGGAGGGGGTGTAAGACTGGGGGGGTTAGGACTGGTAATGGGTTATAGGGGGGCTTAAACTGAAAATGGGGTGATGGGGTTAGGACTGGTAATGGGTTGGGGGTTGCTAGGACTGGCAATGGGCTGAGTGGAAGGGGAGGCTTGAACTGCAAATAGCTGATGGGGAGGGGGCTTGGAATGGAAATGGGCTGTGAGGGAAGGGAGCTAGGACTGAAAATGGGCTGATGGAACAGCTAGGATAGGACTGGAAATGGGCTGTTGGGGGGAGCTAAGATTGGAAATGGGCTGTGGTGGGGGCTTGAATTGAAATGGACTCATGGAGGGGCTAGAACTGGAAGTAGGCTCATGGGGGGGCTTGGACTGGAATTGGGCTGAGTGGAGGGGAGCTATGATTTGACATGGGCTGATGGTGGGGCTAGGAAATGAATAGAAATGGGCCTGATAGGGGGGCTAGGATTGGAAATGAGCTGATGAAGGGACTTGGACTGGAAATGGATGGGGGAGCTAGGAGTGGAAATGGGCTGATGGGGGGCTAGGAGTGGAAATGGGCTGATGCAGGGACTTAGAAGGAATGGATGCTGGGTGAGACTGGAACTAGAAGGGAGCTGATGTTGGGGGAGGATTAGAATGGGATGGGGCTGGGAGAGTAAAATGGAGAGGGGGAAATATTTTGTGTAGGAGGATGAAAAATCTACAATTGGCCAGGTATTGGGAGAGTAATTGGGGATTGAGGATGGAGGGGTAAAATTTGTGTGGATGAAATAGGAATGAGGAAAGAGCAAAAGGGGAAAGATTAGTATGTTAAAGCAGATGTAGAGAGAGAGAATGGAAAAAGAACTAGAAGAGAGAAGAAAGGACAAATGGACAGCAGACGATGGAGAGTTAGCAGAAAACATGAAGAAACCAGAAGAAAGTGGCTGGACCAATTGCAACTGAAAAAAAAATGCACAAAAGGTAGAAAGATATCTCTTTATTTTGAATTTATTAACTGGAATATGTCAGCTCTGGGAAATGTGCATCATTAACATCTGCGCTTTGTTTGGTACAAGAGGAAATTAATTTATAGTTTTATTTCTACAGTGTTGTTGTACATTCCAAGTTTGGCTTTTGGGGTTCCCAGTTTAATTATTGCCTTCCTGTTTCTAAATTGTGATTCCTTGTTTGGTGATGGTCTATGTTCTGCATGTGTAACTGAGCTGAGGTATTCTGTTTATGTAATTCCTATTTGACGTTGCCACTTGTTCTCTTTCCCCAGTATTCTCTGAAATGTATGGGTTTTAATATTTGCAGTGTTGCCTTTTGATAGGTAGGGTATGGTGCTTTGTGAGTCCTGGTAATGCTGTCAGGATACGGCGGGTTTGCTATGGGTTCTAAATGGGCAGCGTTTGTAGTAGTTCCTAATGTGCCTGGCGGTTGGCACTGTATTATAGTAATGTAGAAATCTTTTAGTCTTTCTTTATCCATACACTCATTAAGAAACATGTTTACTAAAAGTTAGTGTATGGTAACATTATGCAAATAAGACCACTTATGCAAATGAGGCCCCGCACCGAGTCTCCGCACATGGCCCCGCACCCCCCTTGGGCCGCCCCTGCCTGTGCAGCATAGAAAATGTGACTGTACCTAGCCAAGGGAGAGCCCTGGTTGACACTGGTCTCCAAGTGGAAATACCTATTGGATGCTATGGGAGAGTAGCCCCAAGGTCCGGATTAGCCCTTAAATATTTCATCGATGTGGGGTTGCGGGAGTAATTGAATCCCGATTATAGGGGCAATATTAAAAGTTCTGTTATTTAACTTTGGACAGAATGATTATCACGTGAAGACAGGAGACAGAATTGCCCAATTGATCTGTGAGAGGCTGGGTTTTCCACCTGTGGAGGAGGTCACATCCCTAGAAAATTCTGAGCGTGGAACCAAAGGCTTTGGTTCTACTGACGTCAAAGGGGTTAAAAGCCTAGCTGCCACCTGTGCCCGAGAGAGGGAGGTGAATGAAGAGGAAGATTTGGGACCCCAGGTATCTGATTGTAAAGAAAAATCAGAGCCCCAAATAGGTGAGGACCTGTCAGTGGTACAACAGGAAGAAATTAGGAAATTGCTTAAAGAATTCCCAGATGTGTTGACACCCATACCTGGGGAGACACATTTGGTTGCCCATGAAATAATAACTCCACCTGGGAAATTAGTTCGTCAAAGGCCATACCGCTTGCCTGAAGCCAAGAGACAGGAAGTAGTGGCACAAGACCAGGAGATGTTGGACATGGGAGTAATAGAGGAGTCAAAGAGTCCCTGGAATAGCCCCATAGTCCTGGTGCCGAAGCCTGATGGATCTTTAAGATTTTGTATTGACTTCCGGCAGGTAAACGCCATATCAGTTTTTGATGCATATCCAATGCCAAGAATTGAAGAGCTGTTGGACCAGCTGGGACAGGCTCAATACTTAACCACCCTTGATATGACAAAAGGATATTGGCAAATCCCTTTAACCAGGGAGTCGAAGCCGATGACTGTGTTCAGCACCCCCGTTGGCCTTTTCCAGTTCAAGAGGATGCCTTTCGGACTGCATGGAGCAGCGGCTACCTGCCAAAGGTTAGTGGATCAGGTACTTCGACCCCACCAAAATTATGCTTTTGCATATATGGATGATGTCATAATCCATAGTAACACCTGGGCGGAGCATCTAAAGAGGATCAGGGCAGTCTTGTGCTCCATGAAGCAAGCGGGAATCACTTTAAACCCGAAGAAGTGTGCCTTTGCAAATAGGGAGGTAAAATACCTGGGCCCACCTAGTGGGAAGAGGAAAAATTAAACTTCTAATGAGTAAAGTAGATAGCATCAGGAATTTTCCCCCTCCAACAACAAAGAAACAACTAAGAAGTTTTCTTGGGACTTATTGGATACTACCGCAGATTTATACCGCAATTTGCAGAGAAAAGTGCAATTTTCACGGATATGCTGCGGAAGAATTGTCCAAACCAGCTAAAGTGGACACCTGAAGCTGAAAAAGCTTTTTCAGTCCTAAAAGGAAAATTGTGTACAGGACCGGTACTGAAAGGGGTGGACTTCAAGAAACCCTTTCTGGTTCAAACAGATGCATCGGATGTAGGGCTAGGAGCGGTTCTATCCCAGTGTCATGATGGGGAGGAGCATCCTGTGATGTACCTGAGCAGGAAGTTGTCACCGGCTCGAACAAAAGTATTCCACCAATAGAAAAAAAAGAATGTTTAGCTATCAAGTGGTCAGCGGAGGCATTAAGGTTTTACCTTACAGGGGAGGAGAAAGTTCCAGTTGGTCACGGACCATGGCCCCACTTAAGTGGTTGCAGCAAATGAAGAACCACAATGCCAGGTTGACACGCTGGTACATGGCCTTACAGGCATTTGATTTTCAAGTTGAACATCGTGCTGGGAAGTTACACAAGAATGCGGATGCCCTTTCCCGTATTACGGACTGTAGAGAAGAAGTTTCACCAGTGACACCAGTCCATAATAACTTAAGCAGGGGGGATAAGGAAGCTTATCATAGCTCAGGAAGGAGCTATAGAAAAGGTGAAGTGACACTGAACAAGCAACCTGTCAGTTCTGGTAGAAATAAGAAAACAGAATTTTCCCATAAAAGACTACCAGTCCCAGAATGCACCAGGTTTCCAACAGCCATTAGAGGAGCTGAAGTGGGGAAACGTGTGTTCAATCAGGAGGGCTATGAGGTAATCCCTAAGCACTCATCTCAAAGGGCATGGGCCTGATTCAGCACAGCTGCGCTGTGTTAGGGAGGAGCACTCATCTAGGCAGAATAAAGGTAGAGTTTATTCTACAGAGAATTATCCTCATTATCCTGAGAATCAGCTTGAGCTTGATCATCAGTTTCATCTGAAGGATCATCAGAAGCAGAAGCCAAACCGGACGGACAGAGAAGGAAAGAAAACCATTGGAAGAAGGAAGAGAAAAGCCTTTGAGAGGTCTAGAAGAGTCCAGAGCAGTACATATACTGGGAGGCATTTCAAGGGCCAGCATACACCATTGGACTGGGGAAAGCCAGAGGAATGGTGCTGCAGAGCTAGGAAACTCCAGACGCTACCTGTGAGGGAGACGGCCTCTGCACGTGGAAGGGACCCTAAGACCTGTGCCAGAAGGTATGTGAAGAGAGATCCAGTGTCCAGGGATCTGGATTGGAAGGCCTGGACATAAGAACTGGACTACATACTGGCCAGGCTATATAGAGAGGAACTCTAACAGCAATGGAAGCTCAGGTATGAACACTGATCTATGCCCTAGCTATAACCTTGAAAGACAGCAGGGAAACAAGTATTCTCACTGAAAGTGCTCCATTGAGAGATTCATCTGTGCCAATCCATGATATTGAACCCATGCTGGTTGAAGAAGGGGGATCGGGAATGATTGCAGATTAAGAATGTGTTTATATGGACTGCTCTCTGTCCAAACTCCTTTGGTGATTTTCTGTTATAAAGTACAGGCAACCATCCACAAAGAAATACAAAACTTGTTCTTTAATCTACTCAGAAAAGCTCCTGAAGCAGGATTTGACCCACACAGTAGAAAGCAAGCCAGCTAAGGGGTTTCAGCTGGATAACTGCTAGCAATTGAGCCTTACCTAATTGCTTGTGAGCTAGGAGAGAATCACTTCTGAATCTATGTGGGAAAGTTATCAGAAGTTAACCTCAAAAGAACACTTTTTTTTTCTTTCTTTGTGGCTTTTGGTTTGTTGTTTGATATATGCTAAGAAAACATTAGCTAATGCCTGACAAGTTTGAATGTTGTTTTCCTGATTTTGATTTTGTTTTTCCAAGTTAAACACTGGAAGCAAGTAACCTGTTTTATGTGCTACCAAGCATATCTGTGTTGGGAGAAATAACCCCATAAATAAATATCTTATTGGCTTTACCCAAGAGCACAACTAAATTATTGTCAGCAGCTGTGTCTGGTGTGAATGAACTACATTGCCCACAATCCCTTGCAAATCATATAGATATATGCACTTGCCAAGACTGTGAAGATTCTCACCCAGGCAGCCGTCTGACAAGACTTATTCCTGCTGTTCCCAGAGATCACCTGTTACAGGTAAATAACTGTGCTATCTCCAGGAACAAGCAGGAATAAGTCTTCACATATGGGGACTCCCAAGCTAAGATGCCTGGAGTCCCAGCATGTTATAGGTTGGAACATGCTATCCCGCACAACACCAGGCATCCTGAGGATGGAGGGTAGGAGTTGAAGAAAGAAAGGTGCTGTGGAACAGCTAACCTAGCATAGGACTGCAGAGAAGGAGTCCATGTGTGGATGATAATGCTCATCAATGATCTTGAAGGAATATTGCACTATGGACCTCCCCTAACAGGATTACACAGCAGTAAGGAGGTTCATGGGATCTACTGGGGAACCCAGTAGAGGAACCTCAAGGATGACCTCACTGTGAAGTGGAGGTAATAAAACCTGTAGGAAAAAAGAGTGGAGGTCAGATTCCTGAAAGGTAAGAGGGGACCCCGGTGAGAACTGGGATAGTACCAAAAACGGTGGGCCTTCAGCGGAAGGCTTTATGATAAAAGCCGAACTCTTTTGGCGACAGAGTGGCTCACCCTTGGGAGCAAAAAGAGAAGGCCGACCGGATTGTACAAACGGGCACAGTCCTTGTGGGAGGAAAAGGTATGGAAATCCCTTGTATCCCAAAAGAAAGGACAAATGCCTGAGGCGTTAGAGCCTGTGATTAGCTGAAGATCCACAATGTCTCTCCTAACTGGGGTCAGCTAGGAGAGATACTGGAACATGGAGAGCTTCAGAGGTACCTAAACCTTAAGGTTATGGTGGAAGTTGTTAACTACCACAAAAGTGGTTGTGAGTGTGGAACCCCAAACATGCTGGATAGCATAGGTATGGGTAAAGCCCATCTGTCAGAATCATATAGCTATATGAGCCTGGACAGTCAGGTAGATAAATGCAGGATACCTATCTACCGATAGTAAATATCTCGACAGATACATATATATATATATATATACACATATATATCATATAGATAGATAGATAGATAGATAGATAGATATATGAGAATATATCTATAGCTTTTGGAAGCATCCCACCACGCCTGCGTGCTGCCTTCCCGCCTTTCCCAACTGCCTCTCCTCAGTTAAGTTTTAAAGCTGAGACAAAGAGAGAGAGGAAAGGAAAGATAGATAGAGATACAACTCCTGGGGAAGTGGGTGGGTTGTGAAGACTTATTCCTTCTGTTCCCAGAGATCACCTGTTACAGGTAAATAACTGTGTTATCTCCAGGAACAAGCAGGAATGAGTCTTCACATATGGGGACTCCCAAGCTAAGATGCCTGGAGTCCCAGCATGTTATAGGTTGGAACATGCTATCCCGCACAACACCAGGCATCCTGAGGATGGAGGGTAGGAGTTGAAGAAAGATAGGTGCTGTGGAACAGCTAACCTAGCATAGGACTGCAGAGAAGGAGTCCATGTGTGGATGATAATTATCATCAATGATATTGAAGGAATATTGCAATATGGACCTCCCCTAACAGGATTACACAGCAGTAAGGAGGTTCATGGGATCTACTGGGGAACCCAGTAGAGGAACTTCAAGGATGACCTCACTGTGAAGTGGAGGTAATAAACCTGTAGGAAAAAAGAGTGGAGGTCAGATTCCTGAAAGGGAAGAGGGGACCTCAAGCCCCTCTTAAGCCCCAACTCCTTCCGTACTGTCTGTCAGGCCCTCATAACCCCTTCACTTGACTATTGTAACCTTATCTATCGTGGCCTCTCTAAGACCACCATCCAACCTCTCCAACTTGCCCAGAATACACTGGCACGATTAATAACTAACAACCCTAGACGATCCCATATTACTCCTGTCCTCTATGACTTACAACTGGCTCCCAATCCAACTCCGATCCAATTTAAAGTGCTCACCCTTATTCATAAGATCATCTCAAAAGAATCAGCTCCATGCCTTTCCCCAACTCCTTGCCTTCCCTAACAACACAAGAAAATGTCGCTCCTCAACCAAAAACCTTCTAACCATTCCTACATCCAAATTACACTTTAAAAATCTACTAGTAACAGGGCCTTCTCTCTCTACCCTATGGAATACCCTTCCCCATGACCTACGTAACTGTGTGAGCCATGCAGATTTCCGAAAGAGATTAAAAACCCACCTCTTTCTCGAACACTTTCCCTACCAACCTAGTTCCTCCCCCCTTCTCCTACCCTCTTCACTTTCCCTCATTTTATACTAGTGACCCACAGTTACTTCTTATGTAAGCAAATGATCCATATTATTGTAAATAATTTATTGTAAATAGTTTATTAGCTCATTAGTTCCCTAGTTCTTATGTTACCTATGTAGCCTGTTACCTTGTTCTATGTAAACAGTTGTATAATACTGTCAGTTACGTTCCATGTAAACCGTCTTGAATTGTAGAAAGACGGTACATAAAAAATGTTAAATAAATAAATAAATAAATAAATATAGTGAGATATGAAGGGCATAAAATACACACAAAGATAGACATAGACATCTGTAAGATGTATGCTACAGATATGAATATATAGGCCTCTATATGGGTGTCTGCAATGAAGCAGACAGAGATATGCCTACAGAATGGTATTCACATAGGAAAATGTGGAGAAGAAAGATTCATCTAATAACAAGAAGGTGGAACCTACTTGAGAAGATATATAGAGAATCTGTTCCCACTGGTTATGAGCTACAGGGATGCTAGGTAGTGAAATAACCAGGACGGTTACGTGAAAAGCAGAGGATGATATCAGTCTGCAGCCAGCAAGTCCCGAGTATTCTAGAACTCTAGCATGGTAAGTGAACAGAAGACGCATAAAAATGAGATACCATGCTGACCTGCTTACCATGAGGACGAGCTGCAAAGAAAAAAAGCATATTCCCGATTGGAAATACTATGGACCAAAGCAGGGAATTGGCAACTCCTTAAGCTTTCACGTAAGAGAAGGCCTATGTCCTTTATATTAAAAAGGAGATCCTTTCTAGTCATGGGAGACATGACTGAAAAAGCCTTTCCCAGTCATCTAGGACAGCTGTTGGAGAAAAAAAACCCATGCTCTCTAGCAAGGGCCCATAGTGGAGAGCTTCTCTGTAGGATTGCAGAGAGCATGATGCAGGAGAATGAGGAGATAGAACTGGCTACTGGAGAGCCAGTACCTATGTCAACTATGCTGCCAAACCCAGGGGAATGGAGATGTCAGAAAGAGAAGACAATCCAACAAGCTTGTAGTGAAAAAATGTCCAAGACAGATGACAGACAGCACTAAACTTGGAGCCACTACTAAGACCGGAGAGAATGTTAGTGGAGGACAAATCTGGTTGCTTGTGGACAAGAACCAGTGGTCCAAACATTAAGGCTCCTGCATTGGCAGCTGCTTGCCAGACAGCAGAAAGAATGTTACTGTTTAAAAACAGAAAGAACAGACAGAACAGGAGTAGAAAACTCTGGACATGTCTGATGAACTGCTTCAAAGCAAGATTGAAAAAGAGGAGTCAACTCAGAGAAGAGAACTCCGCACTGGAAAAGTAACAAAACTATAGAGGCTGAAGAAAAAAGCCCTCCAGTGAAGCAATACCCGCTCTTACAGCTTGGTAAGAAGGTAAAGAGAATGGAGCTGAAGAAGACTTACAAAGTAGTGAGTCTATAGAAAGGAAAAAAGACATGCTGGCACAGGAACTATCATTTGATAGTGGTTAGACCTCTTTCCCTAGCAGGAAGAACAGAAGAATCCTGTGCCCTATAGGCATGAACATCCTGACAGCTCATAGAACATAGAAAAAATGGATGTCTTTTGGGTAGAGATCCATGTCTAGGGTTTAGAATGAGAGCAGTGGATTGCCTCTATTGAGAAGAAGCGACTGCAGATTCTAACCCCCAGAGTCACAAGCATCTGATGAAGATTGATCAGAAACCCTGCAGTTGCTGGGTTTGCTGAGCCTGGTGAGAGGTTGAATTCTGCAGACCAGGACGATGCTTCCCCTGTTTGGGAACATCTGCATGATGGGCAGATGATGCATGAAACCTTCTTCTCCTATGGGAAGAAGGTTTGGCAGGACATTTCCTACCTACTGGGACAGAAGAAGGTGCAGAATAGCCCTTAGGAACAGGTAAGTCAGTGGACAACTGAGTAACCTGACGTAAAGACTCCTTGTTGAAAAGATTGTCTCCAGTACAAGGAGTATGTCCCAGTCTTTGCTGTGCCCATTTTGTCTAAGTCTGAAGCCTGGAGCCAGGCTCTACATCGTGCCCCTATAGATATAGCAGAAATCCTGCTAGCAGACTCAAAAGAGTCTAGGGAAGCACGAGTAAGAAAGCAAGAGATGCTAAGCAGTGAAGAATAGCCTGCACTCTTGGACTCTGGAAGAGAAGGAGTCAAAAGATGTAATTGCTTTGTGACCTCCTCAAGAGACAGACTCATATAAATATATATGAGAGAATTCTTGCAGAAAGCATAGATGTCTGGAAGGTTTGACGTCCAAAGGCATCTAGTGCCTTAGACTCATGACCTGGCGGATAAGAAGAGTGCTTTTTCTTACTCTTTACCCGCCTCATTGCTGATTCCACTACTATGGAATGATGAGGAAGTTGAGTCTTTTGAAACCCTGGAGAGGGGGGCACCTGATATAAGAGATCAGTTGCTCTGGAAGGTGGGGGTACCCTTAAAGGTGTTTCCCACATTCCTAGAAGGAGATCCTGCAAGGAATGATGCAAAGGAAGCATTATGTTCTCCTTTGCTTTGGTAGAAACAGAGCCTTGTGCAGGATCATGTCCTGGGATAGGAATGGCAAGAGATCCTGCTATATCCAGGAGGAAACTCTGAAAAGAGGGATCCCCAACAGGAATCTCCCTTGGACAGGTTAGATCTGAAGAACTAGCCTGAGCACCGACAGAGCTATCCAAATATATAGGAATAGAAGATCCTGCACGGTGCAGTGTGGAATGCTTAAGGGATGGTCACCGGTACTGGCTGTCAGGGAGCAGTGACCGTCATTACCACATTGTCCATGCCAGGTATCGACTCCAAGCTTGGTATAGAAGGGAGAGATCCTGTTGAAAAAAGCATGGCAGGAGTTGGCCACGATGATACTGTGGATACCGGTACCGATGCCAATACCGGTACCGATGTCGGAGTCGAGCCCGACAGAGACATCGGAGCAGTCATCGGTGACAGTTCAATCGGTACTGAGGTAACCGAAAACCTCCGGCCGGTATCCTCGGTACCGAGCCACCGGTACCGATCGGTGTCAGTACCAAAGCGTATTGGTACCCAGTCTTCCAGACTAGAGATCGATTCTAAACTCGGCATCGAGGGCAGAGAGCCTGATAAGCGAAGCATGGAAGGCACCGACTGTAAGGGTAAGGAGGACATCGGTATCGACTTCGGTACCGTGTCTGATACGGGTGGATGAAGGTCAACCAGTGGCAACCCAATCGGCCTCAGGGGAACCGAGAGTTGCGGATCCGAATCATCGGAACCGAGCCTTCGGTACCGCCGAGAGCCAGTACCAAGGCGAGTCGGTACCCAGTCCTCCAGACTGGAGATCAATTCCAGACTCGGCATCGAAGGAAGCGAGGCTATCGATGCACGTCTGGAGGGTACCGACGTCGGTGGTAGTATCAGTGCTGGTACCGATAATGGAAAGTCAGTCTGGAGAGTATCCACCGGTCCCGAAGGCACCGAGGACACCAGATGACCATCCCTGGTGAGGAGTGTTTCATCCAACACCAGTGCTGATGCCGGGGTATCGGTACCGCTCAAAGCGGATGCCACCACCGGACACGGCTCAGGTATGTTCTGTGAGGGGTGAACCCCAGGAACAACCTGAAACACCTGAAAGGCTTTGGAGAACGAAGACTCCCGCCAGGGTTTTGAAGCCAGTGGGCCCTCGAGGGCAAGGCCGGAGCTGTCTACATGCTGTGCATGAGACCTACCACTCGAGGGCTGGCTAGCCTTAACAGACTGTTTGTGGGTTACCTGATCCTGTGTAGAAGAAGAAGGGGACGGTGCCCCGAAGTTGGAGGGAAACCGTGTATCGAGGGAACCTCGATGTTGAAGACCCCTTCTCACCAAACTATTGTCAGGACCCAAGCAGGTTAGACATCGACTTCGAGGGTCTAAAAATAAAGTTGTACCGCCACAGTTTGAACATTTCTTGGAGAAAGTGGCTGGCGGTTCCATGAAGGAAAAAGAAGAGGCCTAAAAGGCCTAAGAAACCGTGGGACACTATGAAGAAAAAATATCCCTTGAAAAAGGAAGATTTTACAAGAAAAGAAAAGAAAACACCGGCGGTACCGGTGGCATCGGGAAGACAGCCGCGACCACAAGAAAACTAAAGAAATAAAACAAGAATTTTCTGTGGTGACAGGAGGACGTCCTGCCGGCTCAGCGGAAAAACGAAAACTGAGGAGAGGCAGTTGGGAAAGGCGGGAAGGCAGCACGCAGGCGTGGTGGGATGCTTCCAAAAGCTCTTTGATTGGATGCTGGGAAGCGTTCCCGCGCAGACTCCGTCGGTACCGACGTACCCATATGTGAAGACTCATTCCTGCTTGTTCCTGGAGATAAATGAGTTATTTAATTTGGTGTTATAAACTGCAGTGGTTCTTGCTCTCACTTTTAGTTCCATGGTATGTGAATATCTTTTTATTTCCTCCACATTATCTAATTGAGTTTTTGATTTGGTTCAGTCCCTGATTGCAGTTTTGAGAAAGCCTCCCCCCTGGCTCGGGGGGTGGGGGGAGGAGAGGCGCCATCTCATCCCTTGCCTCAGACAACCGATTGCCTTGTGCTGCCCTTGAGCAGACAGATGCATGAAACTTATAGATGACTGCAATAAATGCTTGGAAGCTGTCCAAATATTAGTGAAGTGTGCCATTAATCCTATCCAGCTTATATTTGGGGGTTTTTTTCTCAGAAATTAATACGGCTAAGTTCCACAGACATCTTTTTTTTTTGTTGCTGTATACCTATTAAAATATTATAATGACATACAATTGGAATATTTCCAATTATTTCTCAAGATACTGTAGACAACATACTTAAAATGCAAGTGTGTCAATAATGTTGACTACAACTGTATAGGCGAGGCATTCCAACATTCTAGACCAGCCACACTGAAGGATATAGACCTACAAGTAGACTTTCGAGTAAATGTCAAATTGGGAATTTCTAACAAATTACCCTGAAAGGAATTTAAGAGTCTTTTAAGAAAACACAGTAATCTGTTTTTAAATACAATGGTTTTACATATCTTTTAGCTTTAAATATTAAAACCAACATTTTCAAACTATCTCTTCCTTATAGGAAGCCAATACAATTTCATTTGCAAAGACTTGGCACTCTAATTTTCTCTCCCCCAATGAAAACCTAGTTATAGTGTTCTGCAAAATCTGCAACTTTTTCATAAATTTACCATTCAGTCCCAATACAATACAATAATCCAAAATACTCAACAGTAAAGCCTGCCTTTGATATCTCCCCTCTTTAACAAACTCTGGTTAACATGCCTGCTTCCATGACCCCTCCACATAATCTCCCTGTCTGCCCTTCCACACCAACCACTAAGCTCTACAGTCCCTTTTTCCTTTAGAGATCTTCTGTTTGTCCCATGCTTTCTTGAATTCAAATACAATTTTGGTCTCTACTACCTTCATTAGGAGACTATTCCAAGCATCTACTATTTCTGTAAAGAAATATTTCCACAAATTACTCTTGAGTCTATCTCCTTTCACCTTCATCCTCTGCCCCCTTGTTGTAAAGTTTTATTTCAATTGAAAGAGGCCCTCCTCCTGTGCATTTATGCACCAATCTACATTTACCCATTCCACTCCACTCATTATTTTGTAAACCTCTTTCATATCTTTCCTCAATTGTCTCTTTTCCAAGGTGAAAAGCCATAACCTTTTAAGCTTTTCTTTGTAGGGGTAGTCTTCCATCCTCTTTATCAATTTGCTCACATTTTTCTGTCCCTTTTCTAATTCCTCTATATTCTTTTTAAGATTTCTCAACCAGAATTGCACACAATGCTCAAGGTGCAGTCCATTCTTTTCCTTGATTCCTAGCATTCTTTTTGCTTTCTTGGCTGTCGCTGCACACTGGGCAGATGGTTTCAATGTATTATCCATGATGACACCTAGATCCTTGTCCAGGGCCACAGACCGCACACTGCTGCCTTAACCCCACCCCCATTCTTCCCCTTCCTGCCCCCGTCTAACTTCCCGTGGTACTCAACTATTCACCTTTCTCCATTGACAAAATTTGTCATTTAGCCCTACTCTCTGTTTTTTATCTTTTAACCAGTTCTCAAATCACAGTAATGCACTGTCTTCTATCCCATGAGTTTTTAATTTCCTCAAGAGTATCTCATGTGGGACCTTGTCAAGTAGAACCTTTCATTTTGCAACCATAGTTTGGGTTGCTCTTCCCATGGAGGCATATTCAAAGATGTGCGTCCCAGCCCTCTGTGCAACCGGCCGGAACCGGAAGCACAGAGGTAGATGAGATTCTGATCTCTCAGAGCACATCTAGCCTCCGTGGGATCAGAATCCCGTCTAAGCCTGAACATGCAGGCCTGGACCTGATTCCGGTCGGCCTTCATGGACAGGCACCTGCCCGGCTAACTTAGTCAAGGCTCCTGAATGGAGCCGCGGTGCCATGGAGTCCAGTTGCCATGGCACTGCGGCTCCATTCAGGAGCCACGATCCCCAACCACTAATGACAATTCATTTCCCATAGCCCAACCCCCAATCTGGCCTCCCAAGGCCAGGGTCGGGCTGCAGGGAATCTCCTGTGCCCCCTCCACCCTTTGACATGCCCCGGGCTGCCGTCTCTCACCATCTAAGAGAACTTATTCTACCTCAGAGGTGGAATAAGTTCCCCATCTACCCTGCTGGCCCCGGATGTACAGCGCCAACATCAGAATTGACCCTGAATGTCCAGGGCTGCAGACCGCCCACTGCTGTCCTAACACCACCTCCGCTCTGCCTCTTCCTGCCTCAGTCTAGCTTCCCCATACAAACTCCCTGTTCATACAGGGAACATAGTCAGGGATGGAAAAAGGGGGCAAATAGCAGGGATGGATGTCCCCACTATTCGTGTTACAGAATAGACCCCTAAGTGCATAACTTTGCACTTATCTACATTAATTTTTATCTGCAGTTTGGACAGACAGTCTCCCAGTTTCTCAAGGTCCTCTTGAAATTATTCACAGTACTCTTCTGTTATATCAACTCTGAATAATTTTGTGTCATCTGCAAATTTGAACACCTCACTCATTGTTCCCATTTCTAAGTCATTTATGAGTATGTTAGAAAACAGAAGGCCCAGCACAGGTTCCCATGGTAATCAACTATTCACCTTTCTCCACTGACAAAATTGGTCATTTAGCTCTACTCTCTGTTTTTTATCTTTTAACCAGTTCTCAAACCACAGTACGGCGTTTTATCCCATGAATTTTTTAATTTCCTTAAGAGTATCTCATGTGGGACCTTGTCAAAGGCTTTCTGAAAATCCAGATTCACTTTATCAACCAGCTCACCTTTGTTTACCTGTTTGTTCATACCTTCAAAAAATATAGCAGCTTAGTGAAACAAGACTTTCCTTGGCTAAATCCATGGTGGCTTTGTCTCTTTAAACTGGCTCCATACTTTTCAAGATCAAAGAACATAGTCTTAAAATGAGCCTGCACTTTAATATAAAGAAGACAAAGATCCTGACAACTGGAAAAATCAATAAGTTCATCGATGCTGGAGAAGAAATTGAAATAGTTGACAACTTTAACCTACTTGGATCGACTATCATTCAAGAAACGACAAGAAGTCAAGAATTCTGATGAAGTATTGCTCGTGGCAGAATGGCTATGAAGGACCTAGACAAGATTCTCAAGAGCAGAGATGTCTCTCCTCATACAAAGATTTGACTTATCCAAGCCATGGTATTTTCAATAACATCATATGGATGCAAAAGTTGGACAATGAAAAAGATAGACATGAGGAAAATCTATGCCTTTGAATTATGGTGCTGGAGATGAATACTGTGTTTATAATGGGCTGCCCAAAAGCAAACCAATCAGTACTAGAGGAGATCAAACCTAAACTTTCTTTAGAAGCTCTGATGACAAGACTTTGACTTTCATACTTTGGACATGCAAAGAAAGAGATCAGTAGAGAGACATCATGCTTGGCAAGGTAGAAGGTCAGCACAAAAGAGGAGGGCTAGCAATGAGATGGATCAAAACAATAACAGCAGCTATAAGTGCCACTCTATCAACAATGAGCCACCTGAATGAAGACTGAACACAGTTTAGGACAACTATCCAGAGGGTTCTCATGAGTTGGCATTGACTCGACAGCACTTAACAACAACAGCATCTATATGTTCTGTAATTTTGTTACTTATAATGGTTTCTATCATTTTGGCTAGTACTGCAAACTTTTATCATGTTTCTTTCAATGTCCTCTTGAATATATAGCACCAACTATCAATCAATTTGATCTTCCCTATCATTGTGATATAATTTGGAGCAAGTTATCAGTGTCCCATTCATTATCCTCCTTCTACCAGGTCTCTGAGATGCCACTTATATCTAACCTTGCATTTAGTGCTATATATTCTAACTCTCCCAACTTATTTTTTAGACTTCTAGAATTTGCATACAGATATTTCAAAATTTGATTTTTTGTTCATACTAACAATCTGATTATCAGCTGATAGAAGTAATTTGGAATCTTTCAGCTCTGTCTGCTCTTTACTTAAGGCATCTGGGCTACTTTTACCTTTATTGAAACCTCTCTATCAGGATGCCCTACCTTCCCTGTTTTGCTAGTATCCTTCAAAGATACATCATTCTGAACCATGTGCTCTTGAGTGACTGTTTGCTTTCCCCAATCCTCTAGTTTAAAAGCTGTTCTGTCTTCTTTTTAAAAGTTAATGCCAGCAGCCTGATTCCACTCTTGTTAGCATGGAACCTATTCTTTTGTAAAAGACCCCCTTTCCCCCAGAATCTTGCCCAGTTCCTAACAAACCTAGCACCCTCTTCCTTGCACCATCATCTCATCCATGCATTGAGACTCTGACGTTCTACCTGCCTCTTGGGTCTTGAACATGGAATGGTAAGCATTTCTGAGAATGTTAACTTGGAAGTTCTGGATTTCAAATTTTTACCTAAGGCCTAAATTTGGCTTCCAGAACTTTCTTCACACATTTTCCTAGGTCATTGGTACCAACATGTACCAAGACAGCAGGGTCCTCCCCAGCACTATCTAAACTTTATCTAGGTAGCGCATGAGATTCAGATAGGCAACTTAGTAGGCAATTCTAATGTCTACCAGCCACCCAGTTATCTACATGCAAAATGATCAAATCACTAACTGTAACTGCCATTCTAAACCTACCTTCATGGACAAATGACTAGAGATACCTCCTTGGTGCAGGTGGATTTTATATTACCTGGAGAGCAGATCCTTGATACAACATCACTTCCTGCCACATCAAAGTAATGTTCTTCTTTCAGGTGACTTCTCTCCTCCATGGCAGCAGAGAGGTTGCCAGACCAGAGGTGGGACTTCGCTACTATGACCCTAAAGGTCTTATCTATATACCATCTGCCTCAGCTCCACCAAGTCTGCTACTCTAGCATCTAGAGATTGGACTCATTTCCTGAGAGCAAGGAGCTCTTTGCATCTTATGAACTGGGCAATAATAATACATGCAACACTCAGTGCAAAAGATTGGATAGCCTCCATCTTGCTGCTGAACTACTGTTTGCATCTTAGTTTTAATGATTTGCTTAGCTATTTAAAGTTGTTCAGTTATTTAAAGTTTCTAGGGGAATAGGGATACTTGAATCAATAATAAAATACCTAGATTTTATCTGCTTAAACCAAAAAGAATTCCCTTTTCCCCAAGATTTTAATAGTTTCAACAGGTAAATACTCAAGTGTAAATTCTTTCCTAGTAGTAGCAGCCTCTCCTCAGCTGTCCTTCAAAACCAATTCCATTCTTTTCAATCAATACTGGCCTAAATGATAAAGGGGATGGAAGGATATTCCTATGAGTAGGGCCTTAAAAGGTTAGGGCTCTTCAACCTGGAAAAGAGACAGCTGAGGGAAGATATGATAAAGGTCCATAAATTAATGAATGGAGTGGAATGGGTAAATGTAGATCTATTGTTCACGCCATCAAAAAGTGGAAAGACTAGGAGATGTGCAATGAAGCTACAATGTAACTCATATAAGACTAATAAGAGAAATATTTATTCACTCAATGCGTAATCAAACTCATTCATTACCGGAGGATGTAGTAAAAGCTGCTAGTATTACCTTTAAAAAAGGTTTGGACAAGTTCCTGGAGGAAAGGTCCATAAACCATTATTAAAGAGGACCGATAAAATCCACTGCTTGCCCCAATACAAGCATTGTGTAAGCTGTGTGTTTTTTTGGGAACCTGCTAGGTACTTGTGACATGGATTGGCCACTGTTGGAAACAGGATACTGGACTTGATGGACCTTGGTCTGACCCACTATGGCATATCTTATGTTCTTATGTAGTTAAAGATCGAGTTCCATTACCTAAAGGGTAGTAACACCTTCAATCATAGGTAGCAACAACAGAGAAGTTTTCTCTAAGTTTCTAAAGAAAAGCGGGACCTAGGCGTGGTTGTGTCTGATGATCTTAAAGTAGCTAAACAGGTAGAAAAGGCGACGGCAAAAGCTAAAAGGATGCTTGGGTGCATATGGAGAGGAATGGCTAGCAGAAAAAAGGAGGTGATAATGCCTCTGTATAAGTCTTTGGTGCGACCTCATTTGGAGTATAGTGTGCAATTCTGGAGACCGCACCTTCAAAAGGATGTGAACAGGATGGAGTCGGTGCAGAGGGTGGCTACTAAAATGATTAGTGGTCTTCACTATAAAGCATATGAGGACAGACTGAAGGATCTTAATATGTACACCTTAGAGGAAAGGCGGGATAGAGGTGATATGATTGAGACATTTAAATACCTCTGTGGCATAAATGTTCAGGGAGAGAGCCTCTTTCAATTGAAAGCAAGTTCTGCTATGAGGGGACATGGATGAGGGTGAAGGGAGATAGTTTCAGGAGTGATATGCGGAAATATTTCTTTATGGAAAGAGTAGTGGATCAGTGGAATAGTCTCCCAGTGGAGGTGGTAGAGATGAGGACAGTAACTGAATTCAAAAAAGCATGGGACAAGCACAGAGGATCTCTAAAGGTAAAAAGGGGACTGTTGTAGTTGTTGATATGGAAAGACAGACTAGATAGGCCATGTGGTCTTTTCTGTCATCATATTTCTATGTTTCTATGTTTCATCATTTTATTGAATAGAAAAATAACATGATATATAGCTGTAGATGTTACAACAGCCTTTTGAATAACATACATTAAAAAAAAAATTTTTTTGAGAATATCGAAAAAGAGAAAAAGAAAAAGAAATCACACTACTACCCACCTCTTTCCCACTCATGTCTAGAGCAGACTTCTGTTATAAAATCTGAAATGTACTATGCTGGAATAATCCTATTTATAACACTACCAAAAATCACATAACTCTATGTAACTCTCACAACATCAACTGTACAGAAGAAAGAGAACTAAAGCAAAATAACAAATCTAGACCTGAAGGAAAAAATTGTTACAAAAGTAGCACACGTTGTAACACACAACTGCTATGCTGCTGAATTGAGCTCGGAACCCTCACGAAAGTAAGGAGCATTAGAAGGCCTCAACAGAAGGGCTTGTGGCTAACTAGCAGCAATATAATACCGGCTAACAAGGCACACATTAGCTCACCCTTAATTTTCATTTATAGGCTTCCATATTGTTTTACAATTTTTAAATGCATTTAAAAGAACTGAAAAACACTTTAACACCGATAATTCCCCCGTTTCGCCCGCTAACTCTCTGATCTGCTTCAGGACATGTCAAACAGAAAAAGTGAGAACCCTCAGGAATGAAAAAAACAACCCACTGATATTATTTAAAGGAAAGCAGTAAAGTATACAAGCACACCTCAACTATTGAGATCAAATAATTGTCATCCAAACCAAAGCCTCATTCAAACCCATTGGTTGCAAAGCATTCAAAGTAAAGATCCACTTTTCTTCAAGTCGAGCCAATTGTTATTCAACATTCCCATCACAGATATCCTTGATTCCATCGATGATCAACCGCTGCAAATGTTGCCACTGATGCACAAAATCCAAACTATGTTGCAGAATAGGGGCTGCTGTAATAGCATTTGATTGGCATGATTTATGTTCACCTGAACTATTGTAACAATTTTTTCCTTCATCTCTAAATTTGTTATTTTGCTTTAGTTCTTTTTCTTCTGTATGGAACAATCCTATTGGTACATTATCAGTTCACATTTGCATTTGAAACAGTGTCATCCACTATCAATGATGTGTGCAGTAGGACAGTTAGAGGGTCATTCTAAATCGCAATTAGCCGGGATA
Source organism: Ichthyophis bannanicus (assembly GCA_033557465.1). NCBI lineage: Eukaryota > Metazoa > Chordata > Amphibia > Gymnophiona > Ichthyophiidae > Ichthyophis > Ichthyophis bannanicus. Next base: position 1,286,309,404 of record CM066031.1, read on the forward strand.
TATATATGAGTTGGACATATATCCCCGCTAAACACCTGGATCATATTCCTGCCAAAGAACTCCCCACACGTACTGCAGAGATGTGTAGTGAGCTCTAGATGGGGGCAGGAGGGGGCAGGCCAGAGTAGGAGCGAGGGCAGGGAGTAGGCTGGACCCTGACCCCGGACTACAGGGACGATTCCAGTGTTGGCCCTGTACATCTGGGATTGGCGATCTAGACAGGGGACATGACCCCCCCCCCCCCAATGGTGGAGAATATTGATGCCAGGACCCTGGGACAAGGTGAGGAGGGAAGGGGGTTCACCACAGCCTTATCCCGGCCCCAGAAGGCCCGATCGGGAGTCAGACAGCCGGGAGTGACACAATTTAGAGGTGTGCAGGAGATCGGGTCTCCTGTATGAAATCACAGTGCCAGGGCAACAGGACATCGCAGCTCCATGCAGGAGCCCAGGCTGGGCTAGCTGGGCAGGATCCGGGACGTCTAACATTCCAGAATCAGGGCACGTCTTGCTCATCCAGGCCGGTTGCACCCGATTCTGTTTCTGCAGGGACATATAGCCCCAACAGGATCAAAATCGGGTGCAAATCCGGACTCTCCAGATTCTGGACGTCTGGATGGATCCCAAACAGAATTGGCTTTCACATATATACAGTGCTATCATTCAAATACAGTTATTTCCCTCAACTTACCAAACATTAAAAGCTCCATGGGTCTTCCATAGCTAACTATAGGAGATAAGTCACAGTTTTGTTAAGCAATTTTACAAGGGTTTACTACTACTTATCTGCTTCTTATCATTTGTAAAGTGCTACAAGACATACACAGTGCTGTACATGTAAGACAGTCCCTGTTCATCAGAGTTTACAGTCTAATCAAGACAGACAACACAAAAACTGGGATATATTTAGGGGACTGGTAAAGATGGTGAACAGGGACCTGATATTGACTTAGGAGAGTTATGCACCCCTTTGGCACATAGCCCTCCCCACCAACCTCTAACCCCAGATATTCAATGCTAGGGTCATATGCGGCTTGAGCATTGAATATCCGGGATTGCTGCACTGCCTCTCAGCCACAGTCAATAACCGGGCAGTGGTGATATTGCATGATGCCCGGTTAGCTCCTAAACTTAAAAGTAGGCAAGGTTTTGCCTCGCCTATCTTTTAGGTACAGGTCGCTAACCAGGCAGCATGCAAAATCGCAGCTGCCAGGTTATCAATTGTCACTGCCTCCGCTTCTCCCTGGAACGTCCCCATTATGCCTCGATAATAACCACTTAGCATCGGGGCATTTAAGGGAGAAGAGAGGAGATATTCAGTGGCACTAAGCATGTTAGTGCGATTCAATATCTTGAATAGCGGCATTTACACAGTTTACAGGCTGTAACCATCTAAATACCTTTTGAATATCAGGGCCCAGGAGACTAATAGGATCAGGATCAAAAGCAGCCTCGAAGAGGTGGGTTTTTAGCCTGGATTTGAATAAGGCCAGAGATGGAGCCTGATGTATTGACTGAGGTAGTTTGTCCCAGGCAGAAGGAGCAGCGAAGTGGAAAGATTGAAATCTGGAGTTTGCAGTGGCAGAGAGGGCACAGCTAAAAGGGATCTGCAGAAGAACAGAGTTGCTGAGGTGGGGTGTAGGAAAAGATAAGAAAGGAAAGGTAGTGAGTGGCCGCAGAATGCATGTACTCATAGGTCAGTAGAGAAGTTTGAACTGGATGTGGAAATGGATAGGGAACCAATGAAGTGATTTGAGAAATGGGGTTATGTGAGCATTGCAGGACTGGTGGAAAATGAGCTGTGCAGCTGAATTTTAAATTGATTGAAGTTGGGAGAGATGATTCAGAGGGAGACCAACAAGGAGCAGGTTGCAGTAGTCTAAACGGGATGTAACTAGAGAGTTGGAAGGCTCTTAATAGTATGTTCAGAAAGGAGGGGACACAATTTTGCTGATGTTATAGAGAAAAAGCAACAGGTTTAACCTATCTTCAGGATGTGTGCAGAGGAGAGGAAAGACTCAAAGATGACTCCAAGGTTGCAAGCTGAGGAAACGGAGGAGTAGAGTGTTATCCACAGAAGCAGAGAAAAGAGGAACATAAGAACATAAGATATGCCATACTGGGTCAGACCAAGGTCCATCAAACCCAGTATCCTGTTCCAACAGTGGCCAATCTAGGTCATACGTACCTAGCAGTTTCCCCAAAAGACACAGTTTCTGCAATGCTTGTACTGGGTCAAGCATTGATATCCTGGGTCCCTTCTTAATAATGGTTTATGGACCTTTCCTCCAGGAACTTGTCCAAACCTTTTTTAAACCCAGCTACACTAACAGCCTTTACTACATCCTCCGGTAACAATTTCCAGAGTTTGATTTCTTTCATTAGTCTTAAATAGTTTACCCTCTAGCTTCATTGCATGTCCCTAGTCTTTCTATATTCTGATAATGTAAAGAGTCGATCTACATTTGCCCGTTCCACTCTATTCATTAATTTATAGACTTCTATCATATCTCCCCTCAGCCGTCTCTTTTCCAGGTTAAAGAGTCCTAACCTTTTTAGCCTTTCTTCATAGGAGTATCCTTCCATCCCCTTTACCATTTTGGTGGCTCTTCTCTGAACCTTTTCTAATAACGCTATATCCTTTTTAAGATACGGCGACCAGAATTGCACACAATATTCAAGGTGCGGTCTCACCATGGAACGGTACAGAGGCATTATAATATCTTTTGTTTTATTTTCCATTCCTTTCCTTATGATACCTAGCATTCTATTTGCTCTCTTGGCTGCCGCTGTACACTGGGCCAAGGGTTTTAACATGTTATCCACAATGACGCTTAAATCTTTTTTCCTGGGTGGTGGTTCCTAATGTGGAACCTTGCATTGTGTAACCATAGTTTGGGTTGTTCTTCCCTAGGTGCATAACTTTGCACTTGTCCACATTAAATTTCATCTGCCATTTTGATGCCCAGTCTTCCAATTTATCAAGATCCTCTTGCAATTTTCCTCAATCCTCTTGGGTTTTAAGAACTTTAAATAGTTTTGTGTCATCTGCAAATTTGATAACCTCACTCGTTATTCCACTTTCCAGGTCATTTATGAATATGTCAAAAAGCAGCAGACCCAACACAGATCCCTGGGGTAAACCACTATTCACCTTTCTCCATTAGGAAAATTGGCCATTTAGCCCAACCCTCTGCTTTCTATCTTTTAACCAGTTCCTGATCCACAGTAGTACACTGCCTCCTATCCCATGACTCTTTAGTTTTGCCAAAAGTCTCTGATGAGGGACCTTGTCAAAGGCTTTCTGAAAGTCCAGATACACTATATCAACCGACTCACCTTTGTCCACCTGTTTATTCACACTTTCAAAAAAACATAACAGATTAGTAAGACAAGATCTTCCTTGTCTAAAGCCATGTTGGCTGTCTCCCATTAGGCCATGACTATCTACATGCTGAGTAATTTTATTCTTTATGATGGTTTCTACCATTTTTCCCGGTACTGATGTGAGGCTCACCGGTCTATAGTTTCCCGGATCACCCCTCAAACCCTTTTTAAAAATTGGTGTTACATTGGCAATCCACCAATCTTCAGGTATTAGAGATGATTTTAATGATAGTTCACAGATTACTAACAGCAGGTCTGCAATCTCATATTTCAGTTCTTTCAACACCCTTGGATGTATACCATCTGGCCCAGGTGATTTGCTACTCTTCAGTTTATTTAATAGTTGTAATACATCCTCCCGATGTATCGATATTTCCTTCAATTCTTCCGCACCTTTAAATACCACTTCAGTTATGGGTAACATCCCTACATCTTCCTCAGTAAAGACCGAAGCAAAGAATTCATTCAGTCTCTCTGCTGTCGCCTTGTCGCCTCTTAGTGCCCCTTTAACTCCTCTATCATCTAATGGTCCAACTAACTCTCTCACAGGTTTTTTGCTACGAATGTTCTTGAAAAAAATCTTTATTTCACGTTTTTGCTTCCGCAGCAAGCTTCTTCTCAAATTCTCCCTTTGCCTTCTTTATCAATGCCTTGCATTTGACCTGCCAGTGCTTGTGCTGTTTCCAAGTTTCATTGTTTGGCTCTTTTTTCCATTTCCTGAAAGATGCTTTTTTGGCAACAACAGCCTCTCTGACCTCACCTTTAAACCATGCTGGCAGTTTTTTGGACTTACTTCCACTTTTCTTAAAGAGTGGAATACAGTTGGTCTGGGCTTCAAAGATAGTATTTTTCAACAACACCCAAGCTTGATGTAAGTCTTTAACCTTTGCAACTGCTCCTTTTAGTTTTTTCTTAACTATTTTCCTCATTTTATCATAGTCTCCCTTTCGAAAGTTAAAAGGTAGTACTGTGGATGAACTTACTATCCCTCCTCCACTAATTAAATCAAAGGTGATCATGCTATGATCACTATTGCCAAGTGGCCCCAACACCCTTATCTCTTGCACTAGATCTGGTGTTCCACTAAGGACTAGGTCTAATATGGCTTCCCCTCTGGTCGGTTCATGAACCAGCTGCTCCAAGAAGCAGTCATTTATGTCATCTAGGAACTTTATCTCCCTAGCATGTCCTGCCGTGACACTGAACCAGTCGATACCAGGGTAATTTAAATCGCTCATTATTATTACCGTGATGTAACATTTGTTAGCTTCCTTGATTTCTTTGAGCATTTCATCATCCATTTGTTCATTCTGGCCAGGCGGTCGATAGTACACCTCCACCGCCATCGCCTTCCCCTTTTTACATGGAATTTCAATCCATAGAGATTCTACAGCAAATTTTGTTTCCTGCAAAACTTTAATCCTTTCTGACTCAATGCCCTCTCTAACATAGAGCGCAAGCCCCTCCACCAATTTGATCAGCTCTATCATTACGATATAGTTTGTACCCAGGTATCACAGTATCCCACTGGTTGTCCTCCTTCCACCATGTCTCTGATATTCCAATCACATCTAACCTCTCATTTAGTGCTATATATTCTAACTCTCCCATCTTATTTTTTAGACTTCTAGCATTTCCATACAAGCATTTTAGAGACTGTATTTTATTCATATTAATTTGGCTATTGGTAGACATGGGTAATTTGGGATCTTTAAGCTGTGTCTGCTCCATACTCGAGGGCATTTGGGCTACTTTACTCTTTTTTGCAACCTCTCTGCTTTTGGTAGTATCCTTCAAGGATACATTCTTCCGAACCATCTGCTCGTGTGTGACTGTTGGCTTTCCCCTATTATCTAGTTTAAAAGCTGCTCTATCTCCTTTTTAAAGGTTAATGCCAGCAGCCTGGTTCCATCCCGGTTAAGGTGAAGCCCATCCCTTCGGAAGAGCCCCTCCTTTCCCCAGAATGTTCCCCAGTTCCTAACAAGTCCAAACCCCTCATCTCTGCACCATTGTCTCATCCACGCATTGAGACTCCGGAGCTCTGCCTGCCTTTTGGGTCCTGCACGTGGAACGGGAAGCATTTCGGAGAACGCAACCCTGGAAGTTCTGGATTTCAACTTCCTACCTAAAAGCCTAAATTTAGCCTCCAGAACCTCCCTACCACATTTTCCTATGTCATTGGTACCGACATGTACCAAGACAGCAGACTACTCCCCAGCACTATCTAAGACCTTATCTAGGTTGCGCTTGAGGTCCGCTACCTTCGCACTAGGCAGGCATGATACCAGGCGATCCTCATGTCCACCAGCCACCCAGCTATCTACATGCCTGATGATCGAATCACCAACTATAACGGCTGTCCTAACCCTTCCCTCATGGGCACATGACCCTGGAGAAACGTTCTCGGTGTGAGAGGGTTTTACATCACCTGGAGGACAGGTCCTAGTTAGAGGATCACTTCCTGCCACACCAGGGTGATGCTCTCCTGTCACGTGACCTCTCTCCTCCATGGCAACAGGGATACTGCCAGACTGGAGGTGGGACTTCCGGACTATATCCCTGTAGGTCTCGTCTATGTACCTCTCTGTCTTTCTTATGTTTTCCAAGTCTGCTACTCTAGCCTCTAGAGAATGGACTCGTTCCCTGAGAGCAAAGAGCTCCTTTCACCTAGTGCACACGTAAGACCTCTCACCAACTGGGAGAAAATCATACATGTGACACTCAATGCAAAAGGGGTGATGAGTTTAGGGGTAAAGATAAGGACCTTGATTTTGGCCATGTTCAATTTCAAATGGCAGTGGGACATCCAGGCAAATAAATAGGCTGAGATATGGACCTGGATTCAGATGCAGAGAGGTAGATCTAAGTCATCAGTGTTAAGATGATTTTGAAAACCACAGGAGGACATGAGTGCTTTGTATATTTTTACTGAATGACATTCTTTCTCTGCAATCATTCATTCTGTTTTATGAATGTCCAAAAACTGAGATTCCTTCCAGTTATTAAAGCTGTAAGTTTGAATACATCATGTGAAGAGAGAGATCATTAGAGAAAGACATCATGCTTGGCAAGATAGAAGGTCAATGCAGAAGAGGAAGGCCAGCAATGAGATGGATCGATACAATAACAGCAGCTACGGGTACCAATCTGTCAACAATGAGCCGCCTGATTGAAGACCGAACTCAGTTTAGGACAACTAGCCAGAGGGTCGCTATGAGTGGACACCGACTCGACGGCACTTAACAACAACAACAAAGCAATTGTGATTAAAATATCACACAATTTGTATTCAGGAATAAAAAGACTCCAAGTTCCTGAAGTGAAGTGAAGAGAGATATCTCTGTAAGTTAAAACTAGATTACATTGGAAAATCTTTGATAAAACAGATTGGATTTCTGACTAAAACCCCTGTATAATGACATACTCAGAAAGCATATGAATCATATGTTCCCACCTGCCCCTTACAGTGCTAGCCTAAATTTGTTTTTGACAAACCAGCTCTGTAGTCTTACTGGCATCCATGAAACCCTATGAGTTAAAAAGAAAAGTGTTTGTCTCATATTAGTTGCCACTGTTGGGCATATTGTATGCTTCCAGTAAGTATCCCAGGTAATATATTCTTCATAAAATCCCACCTCCTGTTCCCATGCTGCCTGAATGCCTATGTGGGTAGACTACTTATGATCTCTAAGAATTTTATAATAATGTGAACTCATATGGCCTGTCTCAGCTGCAAAGCTAACTCTAGAACGTCAGATTCTAAGACTGAGGATCTCTAAGGAAGTCATAGGCCTTCAGACAATATAACAGTTGAATTAATTGAAATCGGTGGGAATTAGTTAGACTATGCGAAATGTGAGTTGTGCATCAGGACGGGGAGAGCTGGCAGGGGGCGGGATCGGGGCGGAGCAAGGTCTGGCCAGCCTGGCAACACACACAGGGCCGACTCAGGTCATGGCCCTGTACGTGCTGCCAGACCCATAGAGACGCACTGCTTATTCCACCTCAAGGTGGAATAAGCACTTTTGCCGTGATTGGTGCCAGGGATTCCCCGGGGCCAGGGCCGGGTGCAGGGGGGTCCCCAACGCCTGATCCAGGCCATGGCAGGCCAGCCTTGGGTAAGGCAGTAGAGAAAAGGGGTTCTGGGAATGCCAGAGTCGGGGACACCTGAGGGGAGGATGTCCCTGCAGGGAACAGGGGCACGTCGGGCCATCCTCGGGCCTGATTCGGGTTACCGCAGAAGTGTTTTGTTTCCACAGTCCAGAATTGGGTCCAAATGGGCCTGTCTTGCTTGGGGCCATCCAGACAGTCTGGACGTGCCCCTACCAGAATTAGGCTCCATGTCTTGTTTTGAGAAGAACGCAAGAACATAAGCACATAAGATATGCCATACTGGTCAGACCAAAGGTCCATCAAGCCCAGTATCCTGTTTCCAATAGTAACCAATCTAGGTCACAAATACTTGTCAGGTTCCCAAAATGTATACAAATTCCATACTGCTTGTCTTATTTATTTATTTATTTATTAATTTTATTTAACAAGATTTATATATCGTCTTTCTACAAGTCAAGACGGTTTACATATAACAATTGGCAGTGTGTTTCTTTTTTTTTTAAACTTTTATTTTCATTTTGCAACAAACAAAAGAAACAACACACCAAAAGAGACAAAACAAGTATACAATAAGGAAAAGTAAACCCATTACCCCCCACCCCGATGCTTCTTCTCTACCCGATTATATCAGCATGTGAGCGCTTCCAATTAACAGTGATTATACATCAAAACATCAAAAGAGTATCTACAATACAGCATGATCATGGGACAGAGATATATACAAAGTTAGACAGTCAGATGAGAGCGTTTAGCAAAATGTACATAGTCATTGAGCATCTTCCATTGAGACCAATGGGAAGGAGTCTGAACGGAAGAAGCGAACAGACGAGGTATTTGGTCGCATTTACTGTAAAGACAGGCATGATTCCACCATTCATTGGGGCTCAAATGGGAGCTAATTTTCCAGTATTACTTAATTAGGGAAATAGCAATGCCAAGCATAAAGTTCGAAAGGAAATAAGCCATTTTTGGGGAGAGAGGGGATCCCCGCAACTGGGCGAAGTCCCACTATCCTCCAAGAAAGGGCTCCTGAGAGTGCTAGATAGACTAAATACGACCCCAGACCCGACGCCAGTAATACTGTAGTGCGGGATATTCATGCATAACATGAGGCAATGAACCAATGGCCGCAGGACGTGTCCAGCAACCATTGCCCTGAGTAGTGTTCCATTTGTCTAATCTGTGAGAAGTGTAAAAACACCGGTGGGCTAGAAAGAAGAGGGTCTGAATGAGTGAGGCGGATCGGGAACCCGTGTCCCTCTACTCCAGATAAGGCTCTATTGCTCCGAGGTCAAAGTCACATGCAATTCTCTCTCCCATACTTTCTGCGCTATAGGGTATCTCTAGTTATAGCATTACAGAAGGTTTAGTAAAATTGGATGCTACACCCGGTGAACTACCGAGAGATCGGAAAGTCTCCAATCAACCTTATGTAGAGAATGCCGATGGCGGGAGTACTCTAGTGCACCGAAGGCGATGCTGAAGTTGCACTGACCAGAGTCGGGAGTCTAAAGATTGCATAAGAGTAATAAAGGCACCTAAAGTGTCTAAAATCATTGGTGGATAGTGGGAGTCTGATGGGAGAGTCATACCAGGGAGAAAGGTAAGAGGAATCGGTTTGCAAAGGCCCGCTTCTATATCTAGCCACACAGGTCTACTCGGTACTGGATCTTCCAACCAACGAGCACCTTGTTTGAGAAGAAAAGATTGAGGGAACACTTGAGTAAAATCGCCACCCAGTATTAATGGGGCATTGGCAGAGGCCAAGGCCAACTGCGCAATACTTGCATAGTAAGCAGGGTTGTCCACATTCGGGGCATAATGCAAATACACGTGAATTCACTATCTCCAACCTCAAGGTATACACGGGCCCATCTACCCTCCTTGTCAGCGCTAATATCAGGTACAGTAGCGTGCTAAGACTTCTTAACCAGAGTGGCTATCCCGTACCATTTGAAAACGGTGGGAGAATAGGCAGCTACCATGTGAGGCTTAGCATTGAGTTGCAGTGTTTCAGCAGAGTTTAAATGCGGGTTCCTGAAGAAACACTAAATCAACATGCTCATGGCTAAGATAGCTAAGGATTTTCTTTCCTTTGAGTGGACCATTAATGCCTTTGACGGTGAATGAGAAGATTTTACATAAGGCCATTCAGAAAAGTTAAAAAGTCTGAGCATGATAGCACACATAATTTCACTATGTCCCTCAAACTGACTGTATCTGGCTGTACACATGACATAGGAAAAATAAACTAATATAATACAATGAAGCGCCCCACATTAACAAAGAAAACCGCAGTACGGTAGAGGAGAAGCAAAACCCCAAAATTACTGGCGACCATGTGTCTGCGGGGAGAAACCCCCGAGAAGGCCGAAATTGAAAAAACACATAACCTGTAGGACTGGGCGTGCTCCGAATCCGACCGAGGCACACATCATGAAGGGATAGGAGACCAAAAAACAAAAGTCATATAGAGAAAGAAAGAAAGTCCAGGCTATTTCTGTGCTTGGCTATGACCGCCGCATCGGGCCCTTCAAAATGGCGGATAGAGCCGGCAAATAAGAGTCCAAGATTTGGGATTAGCGCATCTGCTCTGCTTCTTTGGAGTCTAAAAATGTTGATAGTAGATCAGGATCTTCGAACGTCCTGGTTTGGTTGTGGAGAGTCACTCGGAGCTTCGCTGGATACAACAGGCCAAAGCGAGCCTGTAGCTGTTGAAGTCGAGGGCGAAAAGCAAGGAGTTTCTTCCGCCGGTCAACGGTAGGCTTTGCCAAATCAGGAAAGAAGGAGACCTTACGACCTTCAAATTCCAAATGATGATTCGCTCGGGCAGCATGTAAAATTTGTTCCACTTGTTGATATCGTAGCAAGCTAAAGACAATAGGCCGGGGGGTCGTGCGGTTGAGCGCCATGTGGGCAGGAACACGGTGTGCTCGATCGATTTCCAGTTCTCTGTGAAAAGTGATCTTCAGCAAGGAGGGAAGAGTTTTGAGCAAGAATTCTCTTATATCTCCTGCTTCCACCCCCTCCGGCATTCCGAGGAGCCTCACATTGTTGCGACGGGCTCGATTATTGCTATCTTCTAACTCCTTTTGAAGATTCTGTATCTGGCGCTCGGCCTCGTCCAGTTTGCCCAAGCGCACCTCGTGCGAATCGAGGACCCCCGCCATATTGTCCTGCCGTAATGAAAGACTTTCAAGTCGGTCCTGGAGCACTCCAAAGTCTTCTCGCATGGCTCGAAGCGCTTCTCCATTGGACTGCACCAATTCCTTCACGCCGCGTATTTCCTCCAAAATCTCCAGGTGCATCTCGGGGTTTTCACGAAATGGAACCATCTTCTGTGGGGAGGACACCTCTGTTTTGGAGAGTTTTCCGTGAGAAGAAGAAGGAGACCCGAAGTCCAAGCGCGCTGGTTTATGGGCCGCCATTCCCCCCGAGGTGCCCCGGTCAGCTCGGAGCGAAATAGTAAATTTGTATAGGTATTAAGTCAGGATTCTAAGTAGGCCTCTCGGGAGCCTCAACGCAAAGCGTCCTACCCGCTGGACATCAGGCTCCGCCCCCATTGGCAGTGTGTTTCAACTGTTTACAAGGAACAGGTAACAGGTATACAATGAATATGAATGAAACTACAATGAATATGAAAGAGAACTAATTACAATAAGCAGAGGTAATCCACTGCTTAGGGGTAAGCAGTGGATTTCCCTGGTTCTCTTTAACAATGGTTTATGGACTTTTCCTTAAAGAATTTATCCAAACTTCTTTTATACTCAACTACACTAACAACTTTTACTTCCCATGATAACAATTTATCATTCTGTAAGATTTGCTCTAAAGTCCAAAGTCCCTTAGTAACCAGCTAGGCCAATAAACCATTTCCGCGTCCTCCAATTTTAAGAACAGTGTTAAACCACAGGGACACTTTACCACTAGAAGTCCACGAGTTTGGAAATACTTTATCTAGTTGCAGTAAACCTGCTTGGAAGAACAGACAATCTTAAAGGCCTTACATTTACTGGGCAGTATTTTTAAAGATAGAGGTGCTAATAGGTCTTTTTCCAAAATTAACCATATAGGAGAAGTATCAGTATTTTCTACCAGTCATTGTAGACCATGAGGTAGTTGAGAAGCCACTTGATATATATGAAAACCTGGGAAATCTAATACATCATTATCTTTTGAAGCAAATAACCTCTTAAGAATTATATGGGGGGGGGGGGGGCGGAGGTTCTCCCTCCATAAAAAATTACCTAAGTATTGATCAATCATTTTAAAAAACAGGGCAGATGCAAAGCTGAAACCATCAAAAGAATATACGTAGTTTATTTGCAAAGCTAGAATCATCTTAATGGATTCTACTCTTCCCTACCAAGAATATGATAGTGGTGTCCAAGTGGAAATCTGTTTCTCAAGCAATGCCTTAATCTTGTCTATATTAATTTCCATCATTTGTGCTAGATCCTTGTGAACAAGCGCTCCTAAACATTTATTCTTGTCTTGTTAATTGTTATTTGTATTATCTAATTTATTTCATATTTTGTCCTGACTAGACTGTGAGCTCTAACGGGCAGGGACTGTCTCTTTTTATGTTTGTACAGCGCTTCGTATGTTGCAGCGCTTTATAAAAGCTTAGTAATAAATACCGGAAGCCTTCAGGCTTCCATTTCAGCTCATGAGGACCTATTGATTCAGTACAATTATTATTTAAGAGCATTAGTGGAGCTTTGGTAATGTTGATTTTGTAACCAGAGAAGTTTGAGAACTGCCACACAGTAATTAAGAATAGTTGCAATGACTCCATTGGGGATGAAAGGAGTACAAGGACATCATCAGCGTAAGCTAATAATGTGTACTTTTATCTTTCACTTCCTATTCCTTTAATTAGTGGGTTCTGCTAATGGTCAATAGCAAGGGTTCTAAATTACATTAAGTAAAATGGGAGATAAAGGACATCTTTGCATTTTACCCCACGTAAGCGGGAAAATTTCAGAAAGCCACACGAGAGTAAGGGCAAACTCAGTATCACATCTCAACCACTTTATCACTCTGAAAACATATTTCTACTTGGGCCTAACATTTTTTCTACATCTACCAATAGGTACTCAACAGGACAATGAGATCTGCTAATAAACAGTTAATGCAGAACCCTGTCTCCTAGAACGTGTTGCATAAGCACAGATGCACCTAACGCCACCTATTGAGGTGGTGTTAAGTGAACCCACACTAATGCAGTTAGTGGGCAGTGTGAACACAGTGTTAATTGTGTTGAACTCACCACGCCCACTCTATGCCTCTAACCTGCCCACTTGCAGCCCTAATGCAGTTGCACATTTAGCATGGGAATCATCCTTCACTGCCATGGCCCTGCGCTAGCTGGCAATGCGCGTCCCAATGCGACTTCAGCACACCAGAACTCACGTTGCCAGTTAGTGCACGTCAGTAAAAAAAACCTCTTAATTTAATATCATTTTATAGACAATCACATGAAAAATATTCTTCTCAAAATGAATCACTGAAAAGTTCATATGAAACTTAATAATCATGAGAAAGTTCATCAATACTTAATTGTCCTCATTGTGATCTTGCAATCCAAAAATAAGTTTGCACGTTGTTGAGATACATACTACATTGTGTTCACACCTTCAAAGCACAGTCCATAACAAGATATATATTCTATCCAATAAACAATATATCCACTGTATCCCTTAAATGATGTGTCCAATATATACAACCTGGCCGGTGGTTTCACCGCTGCAACGGGGCTTCCCCAGGGTAAAACAATTTGCTAATGCTATAGCCTCCTTTGCCACTGGCCCATATTATAGCATTCCTCTGCTTCTCTCTGGGAGTTGGTGATGGGGTTCATAAGCCACATTTTCTGATTGCATCCCCTATCACCTCTGGAGAGAATGCAGAAGGGAAAAAAAGTGAATGGATTAATGGTGAGGCTCATAGGCATAGCTTGGATTGGTCTGGTGTTTCCTCAACTCAGCAGGACAAGGGCAGAGAGAGTTCTCTGGAGAAAAAAGAAGAGCATTAAGATGTAGAGAACATTAAGGTAGAGTATATTGAGAGGTATTCGCTTACCTAGAAGAAATTATCTGTTGCCTATGCAATTCTCAAATGGGTCATATAGGCCAGACTATGACAGAATATAGACATCATCAGAGGAGCCTGGGAAGTGTGGCCATATATCAGTTATTGAGCCCTATCCTATTGCTCTCCTTGCATTTGCTAGTGTGCATTTGATTTGTTGGAGCATGTTTATTAAACTACACTAACCGTTAGCATAGAGGTTAGCATGCAATAAGTGCGCCATCCTAAAAGTTAGCATGGGGCCCTGTGCTAAATGTCTTGCACTAACTGGGTAGCACGCAATGGGGGTGGGGATTGGAGGGTTAGGGTGAAGCATGATGTTGATGGTGCATCACAGTTAGTATGGGCATTTTGGGCATACACTTTTTTTTAATTGGCATTTTTCATTTTTTACAATGAAATTCAAAAGGAAAGGAAGAAGAAACAAATCAAGAAACAATCCCAAAAAAGAAAAGATCTCAATCCATTTCAGTCCACATCACGAGAAGGACTTGAGTATCAGTAACAAAAACAATTTTTAAAGGTCAAACAAAATACACATTTGTTAAGACATTAGAAAGTCAGAGCCCAAAATAAATCTGAGCTCCAATAGGTCTTAAAACAGGCTTGAGAACTAAATTAAACCTTTTTACTTATTACAAATTCTTCCAATTGGGTTGCATCAGAAAAGTAAGGCAAATACCTTGTAATGTAACCAGACACTTCCAAGGGAACTTTATGAAAAATATTGCCCCTAAAAATACACTGTTTCAAGGCTAAAAAGGCTTTAAGTCTCATTTGTGTAGACCTAGAAATATCAGGGAAAATACTAACCTTTTGTCTACAAAATAATATATTCTTTTCCTGAAAATACATTTTCAAGGTAGCATTCTTATCCATCTCAGAGTTAAAGAAAACTAACAGAGTAGCTCATGTTGAAATCTCATCCCTACATGACTCTAAGACAGCTGATAAGTCTAGAAGACTATCAACAGATGAAACTTGATCTACTCCTTCTACCCCTTCTAAGTTATATTTAATGCCTCTAGGCATGTAATATATATTGTTTAAAGAAAGAGTTTCCATATTCGAGTAAGCCAATACCTCCTTCAAGTATTTTGAGACAGAATTAAAGAAGACAAATAATGTGTAACAGGAAAATTCAAAAGGCGTAAATTCTTCACTCTAGCGGCATTCTCCAGCTGTTCCAGCTGACGATGTATCACTATACTATCTTTCAAAGAGGAAGCCATCACCGCTTGTACTGTTGAAATCTGTGACTCAGTTTTAGACAGACAAGAATCAACAGAAACTATTGTTCAATTAGTTCCAAAATGTCAGCCACAGATTCCTTAGTAAATTCAGAAAACTAATGTAAGGAATCAGTCAGAGAGGATTCTGTGTGTGAGACAATATCCCAAATATCCTTCAGTGATATCTCGCCACTCTGAGGGGCCACTTGCCATGCTCCAAATCAGTCAAACAAACAAGTTTCTGAGAAGGAAACTCTATTGCTCTTAGCAGAATGACCCTTCTTCCCACATTTCACTCCAGTACAGGCGCAACTCCCTGGGACTCACCTAGAGACCCAGCCAGCTCTCCTTGCAACTCCAAGTCCCCATTACTCAGCTGGGGGGTGGGGTCAACTCCCCCATAGAGAATGATGAGCCCATTAGGGAATCAGGGCTGGCTGGAATGGGGGAATCACCCTCAATTTTTGAAGCAATAACTACGTGCCTATCCATAGGCCCAGCAGTTTTAACAACTTTCAAAAAGTTAAGATTACTCACAACAGAAATTTTCTTCCTTTTCCCCATTCCACAAATATGCTACCCAGTAAGACTCTTCAGTGTTCCGAAGGGGCTCCAAAGGGGCAGGACCTGCCCCTTGGGCAGGCCCCTTCGAGCATACACCCATGGGCACGCGCCCATGGCCGCGTCCTGTGTTAGGGGCTGTGAACTTATGGGCTTCTTTGATGATGTGCACCACAGGTCAGGCAGTGATTAACAGGTACAGTCAGGCAATTCCAGCAAGAAGAAAACTCCGGTCTTCCTATTCTTCTGCGGTAGGAGCCACAGTCTTATGAGCCCCTTTGATGACATTAGACTCTCACAACAAACCACACTGCATGTCTAGGCAGGCAATTCCAGCAAGGAGAAAACTCCAGTCCTCCCGTTCTTCCGTGGTTGGGGCTATGGTCTTATGAGCCCCTCAGATGACATCAGACTCTCATGCCAAACACACTGCAGGTCCAGGCAGGGCTGGTCCTGGACATATGTAGGCATGTTGACCGCACATGGCACAGCTCTCTGAGGAGCCACATAGCACCGGCCGGTTTAAGAGGTGAGCCAGTGAGGCCCAAAGCCTGCCTCACCGGCTCACCTCTGCACAGCCATGGGAGCATTTTTATTTGCACCCATGGCTCTGTTAATTGCAGCTACCAGCACTGCGAGGTTCATAGAAGTGAAATCAGAGCACTTCCTGTCTTATGCAAGAAATAGGATGTGCCTCGGTTTCACTTCTACCAATTCTACAGGGAGTGGAAAAAATGATCCCACAGCAACAAATGCAAGCTGTGGCAGGGTCATGGGGGAGGAGGTGACTGGGTGATTGTGATGCTGCTGTGGGGAGGCACTACAATAGGACCTCTGGGGAACTAGGCCTACAAATGGCCTGATGGTCGGGGATAGCGGGACTGGAATAGAAGGTGCATAATGCTGGGAGGGATTGAAACTGGATAACTAATGCTGGAAGAGAAGAAAACTGGAGGATAATTGATGTTGGGGGATGGGGGGAGTGGGACTGGAACTGGAAGAGGACTGCCAGGGAATTAGGAATGGAAAAGGGTTGATGCTGGGAGATGGGGGCAGTGGGACTGGAAGAGGATGCTGAGGATCTAGGACTGCAAATGGGCTAATGCTGGGCATGGGGCACTGGGACTAGAAGGGAGATGATGTTCGGAGGGACTGGGACTGGAGGAGGACAGATGCTGGGGGGGGTGCTACTGGTTGCAGGGGGAACTAATTCTGGAAATGGGATGATGTTTGGGGAGGGGGTACTGGGATTGGAAGGGAGATCATGCTGTGAGGGACAGGAGGAGGAGGACTGATGCTGGGAGGGACTGGAACTGGAGGAGGCCTGATGCTCAAAGTTGCTGAATCAGTGACCACTAGAAAGCGAAGGGTAGTGGTGGTTGGTGACTTTTTTTCTGAGGAGTACTGAGGCATCCATCTGCCAACCAGACTTAATGTCCAGAGAGGTATGCTGTCTGTCAGGTGCCAAAATCCAAGATGTTACGAAGAGTTTGCTGAGACTCATGAAGCCTACTGACTATTACCCAATGTTGCTCATCCATGTTGGCACAAATGATACTGCCAGGTATTCCTCTGAGCTTATCAAGAGTGACTTCACGGCTCTGGCACGGAGGGTGAAGCAGATAGGAGCACAGGGTTGTTCTCTTCAATCCTCCCTGTTGAGGGTAAAGTTCAGGGCAGAGAAGTTTGCATCCTGGAGATAAATGCATGGTTGTGTGGATGGTGTCTTCGAGAGCATTTTGGTTTCCTGGACCATGGGATGTTGTTGCGAGGGCTGCAGAGCAGAAATGGCATTCAAGAAGGGTCCAAGAAGGTTCGACATGTCTTCAGTAGCAGACTGGCTAACTTATTGAAGAGGGCTAGATTCATTGGGGATAAACCGCACTGATGCAGAATAGCGCTGTATATAAGAGAATGTAAATAAAATAAATAAAATAAATAAATGTGTGAAGAAAGCCCCCAGGTAACATTAAATACCTATATAGAAATAGGTAAAAGGGGCACATCTGGAAAGCAGTGTATATAAATGCCCGTAGTATGGGAAATAAGATCCCAGATGTTGAGGCTTTAATGGGAGAGGCTGACTTGGATTTAGTGGCAGTTAGAGAGACATGGTTCACGGACAACCATGACTGGGATATAACTATACCAGGCTATACATTATTCAGAAAGGACAGAGGAGGAAGAGGGGGAGAAGGAGTGACACTATATGTAAAAAATAATATTAAAGCTATAGAAATGCAGGGCTTAACAGGGAGAGAGGAGGCAGTGTGGATTAAACTAGAAAGAGGGAAAGAGAAATCCATTTGCATTGGCATGATATGCAGACCTCCATCATAGGGAGAAGACATGGAAGGAGATTTAATAGAAGACATACGCAGCATTGCCAGGAAAGGGGAAGTGCTACTGATAGGGGATTTCAATATGCCAGATGTTGATTGGTGCATCCCTGTTGCGGTGTCATTAGAAGCAAGGAGACCCTGGATTCTTTACAGGGAGAAGTTTTCAGGCAACTGGTAACAGAACCCACATGTGAAGGGGCCATACTGGACTTGGTGCTTACCAATGATGAAAGTCTTTCTGATATTATAGTGGAAGATCATCTTGCATCAAGTGATCACCAGATGGTGTGGTTCAGGATTAGGACTAGGGCTGATAAAATCCATTCAAAGCAAGGGTCTTAGACTTTAGGAAAACTATCTTTGCCAAGATGGGCTAATACCTCAAGGAGTCATTAATGGGATGGGAACAGCTGGGGAATGTAGAAAAATAGTGGGCAAAGTGAAAGGGGATATTTTAAGGGCAAACAACCTTTTTCTTAAAATGGTAAATATAAGGAAAAGGAAAAGGAGGCTGTTATGGTTCTCAAAAGAGGTAGCTGAAAAGGTGAAGAAAAAGAGGGATGCCTTCATGAAATACAAGAGATCACAGAGAGAGGAAGACAGGCATCTATATTTGCAAAAATTTAGAGAGGCTGGCAAAGTAGTCAGGAAAGCAAAGGTACAAAAAGAAGAAGAAATAGCCAATGCAATAAAATGGGTGGATAAGACATTTTTCAGATATGTTAGTGAGAAGAGAAAGGGCAAAAGTGGTATAGTCAGACTCAAGGGTGAAGGGGAGGAATATGTAGAAGCTAATGAGGATAAAGCGGAATTGCTTAATAAATACGTCTGTTCTGTGTTCACAGACGAAGGGCCACGAGCAGGAACTCAGACAACACCCACAAATAGGGACAAAAGCAAGGGGTATCTCTAATGATTTTCAGAGGACTGTGCTCGTTAGGAACTAGCTAAACTAAAAGTGGACAGAGATGGGACCAGATGGGATACATCCAAGAATACTGAAGGAACTTGGGAACGTTCTAGCAGCTCTACTGACTGACCTTTTCAATGCCTCTTTGGAGTCAGGGGTGGTGCCAGAAGACTGGAGAGAGGCACATGTGGTCCCTTTATACAAAAGCAGAAGTAAGGATGTGGTTGAAAAACTACAGGCCAGTTAGTTTAACTTGGTGGTGAGCAAATTATTGGAATTGCTTCTGAAAGAGATAATAGTGAGGTTTCTGGAGTCCAACGGATTGCAGGATCCGAGGCAGCATGGATTCACCAGGAGCAGGTCTTGTCAGACAAATCTGATTGATTTCTTTGAATGGGTGGCCAAGGACTGAAGGAGAGCTCTAGATGTGGTATATTTAGATTTCAGTAAAGCTTTTGACACTGTTCACATAAGCGACTTATAAACAAACTGAGCACCCTAGGAATGGACACTAAAGTTACTGCTTGGGTTAAAAATTGGTTAAGTGGGAGGCGACAAAGGGTACAGGTAAATGGAGCTCACTCTGAGGAGAAGGAGGTTACCAGTGGAGTGCTGCAGGGATCTGTCCTTGGTCCGATTGTTTTTAATATCTTTGTTAGTGATATTTGGGAAGGGCTGTCGGGTAAGGTTTACCTCTTTGCAGATGATACCAAAATCTGCAACAGAGTAGAAATCCAGGAAGGTGTAGATAACATGAGGAGGGTTCTAGCTAAGTTTGAAGAATGGTCTAGAATTTGGCAGCTGAGATTTAATGCTAAAAAATGTAGGGTCATGCATTTGGGCTGCAACAATCCAAGGGAGTAGTACAGTATATGGGGTGACATACTTCTGTCCACAAAAGAAGAACGGGACCTAGGCGTGATTGTATCTGACGATCTCAAAGTAGCTAAACAGGTAGAAAAGGTGATGGTGAAAGCTAGAAGAATGCTTGGGTGCATAGGGGGGGGGGGGGGGAATGCCCCGCAGAAGAAAGGAGGTGATAATACCTCTGTATAAGTCTTTGGTGAGACTTTATTTGGAGTATTGTGTGCAGTTCTGGAGACCGCACCTTCAAAAGGATATAAACAGGTTGGAATCGGTGCAGAGGGTGGCTACTAAGATTGTTAATGGTCTTTGTTATAAAGTATATGAGAACAGACTTAATGACCTTAATATGTATATTTTTGAGGAAAGGCGGGACAGAGGTGATATGATTGAGGTGTTTAAATACCTCCATGGCATAAATGCATAGGAGGAGAACCTCTTTCAATTTAAAGCAAGCTCTGCTACGAAGGGACATAGAATGAGGGTGAAAGTGGATAGACTCAGGAGTAATATGCAGAAATATTTCTTTATGGAAAGAGTGGTAGATGCATGGAATATTCTTCCAGTGGAGGTGGTAGAGATGAGGACAGTATCTAAATTCAAAACTTCATGGGATAAACACAGAGATTCTCTAAAGGAAAAAAGTAGTGGGTGATATGGAAGGGCAGACTAGAAAGGCCATGAGGTCTTTTTCTGCCGTCAAGTTTCTATGTTTCTATGTTAAGGTGTGTTAAGTGTAGTAGCACCCTTTTATTTTTTTTATTTTTTATTTATTTAACATTTTTTATATACCGCACTATTCATCATCAGTGCGGTTTACAATTAACAACAATATACCTGTCAATACATGACTGATCTAGGTTTACAGATAACAGGGAAGATAAACTGGGTGTGAACTGGGGGTAACTATCTACATAATTATACAAATTATATATACATTGAATAGGTTACATCAAGATTTGATATTTGACAAGAATACAGTGTTTCACATTTTGATCCTTTGTTCTGGATTGTTGTTATGTGTAGGAGTTATCTGAGTGAGGCGGGAGCTGGTTCTATTGTGTGTATGGTAGCCTGAAGTGCAAAGTGAATAAATAGTGCTTGATGGACTTTCTAAATTGGGTGATATCCCTGATTGATCTGATGTTTGGAGGTAGTTTGTTCCAGCACTTGGGAGCATAGGACACAAAAGCTCTGTTAGTAGTTTGTTGTGTCCATTTTGTGGAAATACTAGGAGTAACTAGTGTGTTTTCTGCTACTAGTCTCCTGGGTCTGTTGTTTGATGTGTGGGTGATGAGCTTTGAGATCGATGCAGGAGATAATTTATTAATAGCCTTGAATGTGATGAGGAGGGTTTTGTATATTATTCTGCAGTTTATCGGGAGCCAGTGCAGATCGATCAGTATTGGTGTTATATGATCTCTTATAGAAGCTCCAGATAAGATGCGGGCTGCCGCGTTCATCGCCAGTTGAAGTGGATTTAGTGTATTCTTGGGGAGGCCATGAAGGATGATATTCGCATAGTCGAAATGCGGTGTGACTATTGCTTGGAAAACTGTACGGAAGTCCTTGGTCTCCATCATTGGTTTCAGGTGGCGCAGTGTTTTTAGTTTGTAGTAAATTGACCTTACTGTGTTCTTTATGTGCTCTTTAAGATTGAGTTGTTGATCGAGTATCACACCGAGGTACTTTATGGAGGCCTTAATTGGGAGTTCTGCATCTGCATTTCTATTTATTTTCTGCATCTGCATTTCTATTTATTTTCTAAGCCAGTGATCATGGAGTCATTGTGGGATGCCATTCAGGGGTTTTCCTCTTCATTGCAAGTTTTTTCTCAGAAATTGGTGGGTGATGTATCTGTGGTTACACGGACTGTTGTTGACCATACCCAGGCACTAGACTCAAGCTAACATTAAAATGGAAGCCCTCAATCATAAAAAGTGCTGTTCAAGTCATAGGAGATGCCTTGGTTAAAGACAGCAACGTTACATCTCGTTGACTGGAACATCTTGAGAACCAAGTATGCCAGAATAACATGCGTTTTTTGAAATTTCCCAGGTCTCCCCTTATACTACATGTTGATATGGTGAAAAAGTATTTAATTGAGGTATTGGGGATGGACTCACTGAATTTGCCATCTATAGTTAGAGCTCAGAACCTTTTCTCTGGCTTTTCAGCTGAGGGACAGGAGGTTTCATTGGGGACCGACCTCACAGATTTCCTTGAACCCTCCTTAGAGGAGGTGGGCCATGTTGGTTGTTGCGGTTGCCTTAGAGTATGATTGCAACTTTGTGTTGAGGCTTTTTTCCACTCAGTTTTCTTTGGCTCAAAGATTAGGATATTTCCTGATTTTTCCAGGTTTACACAGAGGCACTGTCAAGAATTTATGGTGTCGCATTCCCCATGTGGGGATCAAACCTGCAACCTATGGTATTATAACACATGTCTGTAACCACTATCCCAAACAACCACAATGAGCACAATGCCAAAAGGGAGGTGTGTATGGGAACCTGCAACACCCAGTGATGTTGCAAACGCCTGGCAGGATAGACAGCTGGCACTGTACAAGGTGTGAGCACAGGTTGGCCATGTATATGACCTGAAAATCATGAAATACAAGTGTCAGTGTGATCAAGCAGCAGCTGAGATAAATGTACGTCAAACACATATGTTTATTTTGGTTAATCATCACAGATAGTGTAGATACCACCACCATAATATCAAGGTGAGTGGCTCCCAGGTGAAACAGGGAAAACACATTTAGCAGGGCAGCAACCCACATCCTACAGAAAGGTCACTGGTCCAGCTACAAATGATGGTCAGGAGAGATAATGTGCATCAGGTGCATGGTGTGCAGTATGCATTAGGCCCCCAACCACCACATGCTACTGCACGCCTCAAATGTGTTACTTACATATGAGTGCATGTAGACAGTAGGCGGTGCATGATGAGGGCCCAACACACATCAATCAAGATCTGTTCCTTAAAACATATCTATCTTGCAACACAGGAGGCACAGAAATGAAAACAGCATATGTTGTTAAAATGTTGAAAGTTTAAAAACACATATCGAAAGTTATGTTACAGCGATGAACACGACACCCAGCCAAAGCACGGCAGCAACAGTGTGTTGGACAGGTCTGTCATGGCCAAAGTAGCACTCCAAAAATAATACTATCCATCCCAGGCATGTGTCCCACTCACAGAGGTCACACATCCTATGGCACCATTTTCCAGGGATAGTTCCATGGTGTTGTGTCCCCCAACAGGTGGGTGATGGCGACGCCGGATGCACTGTAGTAGATGTGGCTGGTTTGTTCGCTGCCCTGTGTCAGAAGAGGATAAATAATGTATTGGTTTGCTGCTTGCAACATCAGCACAAATTGCAGAGAGTCAAGCATTAATATGCACATAATAAAACGACACACAGGCATACATAACATGATCACAACACAGAACACACTGCATGTTGGGGACATTTTGAATTGGAAACCGCAGACGCGGGTGTTACATGGATATGGTCATGTCCATGCCATGTTACACAGGCGTTTCACAGCTCTACCCCATGTGCATCAGCGTTCGTGAACAGAGAACCAACAGGAAATGTCTATGAAACAAACAGTAAATCATTACCATGTAAAGGCTGATGTCATTCACAAAAAAACAAAGGTTCAACCTACCGTGTGTTTGCATCAAGTGTATGTCTTTGGATCCCCTGAGGCACTCAAAGGCCACAACATATCACAGTGAAGGGAGATGATGTCATCAAAATGTGTAGAATCACCATGTCACCATGTCAAGCCACTGTTGATGCATGTCCACATTATGGCGATATCTGTGATACAAAAATGCTGTTCAACAGTGGTCCTGTCAGAACACAAGACACAGTTCTGCTCACAACACACAACACACAACACATGTCCACAATGTTCACATGGTAAACAGCAGTAAGGTAGAGATAGCACAGTCACCACTGCCATCCAGGTGTACAGACCCCTCACACCAGATGATAATGTAAAATGCCTGCACACTGTATCATCACACAGCCAACCCAAAAACACACACCCACACAGTATGCTAAGGTGAGCGTGCCAGCAGTAGCATACGGCTTGTATGTGCACAATTGGAGATTAGTGGACATAAAGGCCTTGTGGAATGCAATGATACACTGGTGTTGGCTGTGGTACGATGTCGGGGAAGGGTGTACGTGTAGCCCACCACCAAAACACCTAGGACCTCCACACACATGCAGCTATGTTGGATTTGTCCCAGAGACAGTTTGCGGAAGACAAACTAGACAGGAACACATGGGGATATGTGTGCCAACAGCAAGATATGGGGTATGGAGGTGCCGGAAAAAGAGGTGAACAACAACATATGTACAATATGACAGATCACTGAGGACATGTGTTTGCCCTGACTGCCATAACAGACAATGTAGCTGTAGGTCAACCTACCCCAGACCACTGCATGTTGGATGACGTACCGTCACCTGCCAATGCACCACAGCACCAGGAGTGTCACCAGGTATGTCCTTTGGATTGAGAAACACAAGGGAAACATACATATGTCATGTTCTAGCTGTGCAACACACACTGCACCTTCCTATCCTCAGCTCGCAGACCCCCCAAGATCCTTTACAGACTGACTGTTCACCATCACACTGTACAGATCTCTTCATGTGAGAGTTATCACAAAGGTTGGTTTGGCAAACTACAAGGGTCCGTACTCTGTCTGTCCCCTCCCTCACCTCTCTGTTGATGTACAAACTGGTGAACAGAAGTGTTTGCTCCCTACCATATCCTTGCTACACTCCAAGGCCGCAGTAGTATCCTATGTCCCGCATATTGCTCCCAATGCCCCTTCACTGTGTGTACTGGTGTCTCAATGTCATCTGCTACCCTGCTGCCAATTCCTGAAACACACGGAAATTAGCAGGGGCACCTCCCTTATCCTCTGTCCATATACATTTCCTTGGTGTGTATATCTCATACCTTGACTAACAGTAACAGCTGTGTGCTGATGAGGTGCAAATAAATATCTCAACGGCTGAGTTATGTCTGCTAAACCACACCCCAATGTCTGTTTGTGACCTGACCTTGATGGCTGCATGTCATCCCACTGTGTGAAAGTGATAATGGCAAAGCATGGATAGCCTATATGTGCCCTTAAAACCTCCCCTCCCATCAGAGCCTCTTCGTGTGTGTGGACATAACTTTCCTTCTCTAGGGTCCGCATGTAGTTGTTGTCCTGGACTGCACTCTCCTCCTCTACACACTTACACAGCTTGTAGTTGAGTCATGTGGTTCATGTCTAGATGTCATCAGCTAGATTTTGCTCTGTCATCCCTGAAAACACCACTAAAACCCAATTCCACCCCCATATTCAGCTCTTGGCTTGCCTTCTGTAAACCTACACCTTGCTGATCTGGCCTGAATCATCTCTGTCCTGCATGTACATATGAAACACTGCACTGCATGGCTATTCTACAGCCAAAAAAAGGGCAATGATACATCCCCTGGCTGGACACCGCACAGGTTCCCTATCATTTCCCGCATCCATGTCAGGGCTACGTGATGACCTATACATTCAGGCACACTGTGGTGTTGCAATAACTTCCCTTAAGGATATTAAATTACGGAGTATTAAAAATACTACTGAGCATGTATATATTGCTAACGTATCACATGTAGCGCCATACAAAAACAACGACCACACAGACCCTGATCATCAGAGCTACCAACCACACAAACAGCTCAAAATACTAAATGAAAAACACGCATAGCTGGACAACTGGCCCCAACCATGGTCTGCTCTCCCACTGTTAACTCAACACCACAGGGCTTTCAACTTGCTGCACCCAAAGCATCAAACTAACTACCTGTGGCTGCACAGCAGCCTCTATCACAATCAGCCACAAACCAGGCATGTCACCCCAACACCTCCCACAAGTCTAAAACTCTCCACACACATAACCCACCTCCACCCGCTGTTGTTGCCCTGCCCATATCTTCTGTGTTTCAGTCATGATTAGATTTGAAGTTGGGATGGCCAGGCAGTGTCTGTTACATGTCAGTGCAGTGTTGCATCTTACTGATATTGGTATACAAATGTTAACCTAGTATTAGCAGTACACATATATTCAAACAAATGTAGGTGGAAAAATATGCATTACTTACATGAGAAGAGCTCTGCAATCACCTGCCGCCTGACTGCTGTACCCTCACGTGTGTCACCACGGGCACATACAGGAGGGCACGTAGGATCATCCTCCAGATCCTCATTAATTTCGACAGGGATTGGTGCCTGAGAGCAATGTTGTGCAGGATGCAACAGGCTTAAGGCCCCACCTGTTCCCATCCAGACACCTGAAGCGACTCTTTAGAACGTCAAAGGTGTGCTCTATGATGAAGCGGCTGGAGGCATGGGCCTCATTGTATCTCCTCTCTGCACGTGTCCGTGGTTGACACACAGGGGTCAATAACCAGGGGTAACACCCATAACCTGCATCACCTGCAGAAAGAAATGTGGAATGTTAAAGTAGGAGCTTATGTCCACCCCAAATGGACACAGGTATATACGTGCAAAACAAAATGCATAACACATCCTGACCATAAACATATTTTATTTATTTATTTATTTTATTTAATATTTCTTATATACCGCACTATTGTCATCAGCGGTGGTTCACATGGAACAAAAACATATACATACAGGATAACTGTAGTGCATTTTTACAAGTAACAGGGATTTGAAAACTTGGAAGAAACAAGGTAGTCTATATCAATCATATACAATAAACTATATACATTAAACGCAGGTCAAAATTCACTAGAACTGACATGGTGTGACTATTTCTCTTGGGAAGGTTTATATTGGAAAATAACTTAGGAATAGGTAGTGCTTAAGACTTTTCCTGAATTGTGTTAGACCGGGTTTATGGGCTCTCATTCTGGTGGGAGGGTATTCCATGCTACTGGGGCATGAATGCTGTAGCTCTTTTAGATGTTTCCTTGGTGTATTTGACTGTTATTTTCAGGACCAATTAGGGTTTTTATTGCTGATGTTCTTCTGGCTCTGCTGAGGGCTTGGGTGTGTAGTAGGTTAGTGATGGTTGAGGGTGCTTGGTTGTTTACGGCTTTGAAGATGGTGATTATGATTTTGTATTGGATTCTTGCATTGGTTGGTAGCCAGTGGAGTTTTAATCAGGATTGGGAGTTATGTGGTCTGACTTTGATATTCCTTCAAGCACTCTGGCGGCGGTATTCATCGCTAATGGGAGAGGATTTAAAGTAGATTGAGGGAGCCCGTATAGGATTGCATTTGCAAAATCTAGATGTGGCATCACTAAGGCTTGGAAGATGGTTCTGAAATCTGTAGGTTCTAGTAGAGGTCGTATGTGGCGTAGTGTGCGTATCTTGTGGTATATTAGTTTCATTATATTTTTTATGTGAGGTTTCATATTGAGGTGCTGGTCAAGGGTGATGCCTAGGTATCGTATAGTAGGTTTTACTGTCAATTCCTTGTCCTTTATCTTTAATGTAGTAGGGGGTGTGAAGTTTTGGTTCTTCGTGATAAACATAACATCGGTCTTACTGTGGTTGATTCTTAGATTCTGTGTGAGGAGCCAGTCTTCTACTGCTTGGAAGCATTGTATCAGTGGGGTGAAATCAGGATGATTGATGGAGAATGGCATGTATAGGAGAACGTCGTCTGCATAGGCTAAGCAGGTCACTTTAAAAGAACTGATGAGGTCACAGATAGGTGCATATAAATGTTAAACATTAATGCTGAAAGAGAGGATCATTGCGGTACTCCTTGATCTTGCAGGAATGGGTCTGATGTTTTTTCGTCAATCTTTACCTGTTGCCATCGGTTACACCAGTTCAATGCGGAGCCATGTATTCCTTTTTCATTAAGGCGATCGAGAAGTATTTGATGACTGACTGAGTCGAACGCAGCCGAGATGTCCATGAATATAAGGATGAATCCTTGCCGGATATTGTCTATTCCAGTGATTAATGTATTGAAGAGAGTGATGAGGAGGGTTTCTACTCCATGAGCTTCCCTAAAGCCATGTTGGGCCGGATCAAGTGGAGCTTCGGTGTCTATATGTTGTTGTATTGGACGTTGGACTACTTTTTCAATTATTTGGCTAATAGTGGGATGCTGGATATTGGCCTGTATGATTCTACTCTTAGAGGTATAGTTTATTGTTCTTCAGTAATGGTCTAATGGAGGTTTGTTTTAGGCTCCTGAGGAAAGGTTCCAGATGAAAAGGATTGATCTAGGATTTTATGTATGAAGAAGCTTACTTCACATCTGAGCATATGGCATCACAACTATGTATCAGCATATGCAGTTCAAACACAACAAGACAAGGGGTAGGGTATGGATTGAAAACAACATAATCTGTAACCACGACACAAATGCTAGCATCCATTCAACCATCATCACACAGCACCATAAGCAAGGTGGAGTTGGAGGGCACCAACCCCCCCCCACACTTATATCAACACACAGGGACAGATGACACACACACACAACGAGGGATACACCTCCAAGACAGACAGTTGCACATACGGTTAGTCACATGAACACCATGTGCATGTCAGAAATGAGAAATACACACCCAGCAATATACAGTCCTCATACTGTCCTGCCTCAAATTGTCTGAACAGTGCCAAGTGATGCAGGATATAGGAGTCATGGGTGGACCCTGCAAACCTAGGGACCACATTCAAAATATGCATATTTGCATCACATACAACCTGAACATTCAGGGAATGATAGTGTTTGTGGTTGCGAAACACTACCTCCCTGTCGCTAGGCGGGACCAGGGCAACATGTGTGCAATCAATAGCTCCCATCACGTGTGGTATCCCGTCTAACGCCTCAAAGGCCTGGTTCAGGGTGCCCCACTGTTGCCTAGTGTGGGGAATGGCAATGCAATTCCCCACCCGGCTGACCATGGCACGCAGTACTTGGTGGAGACAGCATGAGAAGGTGGGGCGGCTCATGCCACCCGCTGCAGCCACAGATGACTGGAAACAGCCAGAGGCAAAGAAATGTAGGGCACCAAGGAGCTTGACCAAACCCAGTATGGCATGTGACCGATCAGTCAGGGGGCTCGAGGTCAGGTCCTTAGATCCTCATAAGATCTCCCTAAATAGCCCCTGTGCTCAGGTGGTAGAGGGAGATGACCGAGTCCTCAACGCATGCCCCTGGAGCTGGGCCCTGGGACTGTAGAGGCGAGGTTGGCAAGCCTGCACCTCAGCATGCCTTCCTGCACCATGCCGGCACAGCCCCTGCCTGACCTGCCCCACAGCTGCAGGTCTGTTTTTGCAGCAGGACTACACCCATGCCCTGTGCCTCAGCCCCATTACACCATCTCCCCCATTAGGCAACCGTAGCGCCTGCTCACCTCCCACTGCAGATGCAGCAACCACAAAGGCCACCCATAAACTCCACTCAACAACTCCTCTAACTCATACAAACACAGACACTCACTTTACTAACCAAACCACACACCTTTCACACCACACACAAGCACAGCCACACAATACAACCACCACTCACAAACCCAGCCACACCCCACAATACACCTGCTTCTGACTCTCTCCTTCCTTCACTGACACCGCATGCCTTCTCTCCCTCGCCTACACAAACCCCTCAAAGTGAACCAGGTGTGCAGGTGCATTTATAGGGTTTTTTTACGTTGCGCGCGTTTCGCATGCGCAATTGCATGAGTGCGGCAGCTGCACGCATTGCGCAAGTGCCGTGGAGACGTGGAAGGTGCATGCGCAGGACACCATGTTACACATGCGCTGCCACACGTGCGCACCTCCCGCATCTGTGAGGTGCATGCGCAACGCGCGCAGCTGCCGTGCTCATGCAACTGCGCATGCGCAAAGCGCGCAGCTGCTGTGCTCATGCAACTGCGCATGCGCAACACGCGTAACGTAAAAAAAACTATAAATACACCTGCACACCTGGATCACGCTGAGGGGTTTGTGTAGGCGAGGGAGAGAAGGCATGTGTTGTTGGAGAAGCGAAGAGAGTCAGGAGCAGGTTTGTTGTGGAAAGTGTATTGGTCTGTGAGTGGTGGTGGAGAGTGTCAGAGGTGGGTTTGGCGTGGAGAGGTGTGTAATTCAGTACACCTTTGACTTGAAATTGGGAAGTTAAGTACATGTTTTCACAAAGACTGTTCGTTTGTTTAAAAGCATAATTTACAAGCACAGTGGAGAGAGGGTGTCCATAATTAGAAAAAACACCAGGACCAGTCATTGATGCTATAGGCGGCTGGTGAATTTGAATTTCTCAATTCCCAGCATATAGGCAGCCGACTGGTCTGAGACGGTTCCTAGGATACTATTTGATTATTAAGTTTCATGATCTCACCCTCCTATATATTCTGTAGCAGTGTGTTTATTTGGAGTAATTTTCATAGAGTTATTGCATTATATTGCTCCATAAGAAAGACCCTATTCTTTTGTAAGGTGTCTGTGTGGTGGCATGTGCATTGGACCTGTGTGTGGCAATGGGTGGCGTAGCTAAACCCAGATGGCCCCCATTGCCACACACATGCAGTGGCTGGCAGGGACCCACAGTTTCCCTGTGCGTCCTGTGTTCCATCCCACCCTCACCCCCACAACACCCCCAACCTGCCTCCCCCTCCCCACCCCTCCCCCCTCGCCACCCCCACCTCCCCTTCCCCCCACCCCCTCCCCCCTCGCCACCCCCCAACCTCCACCTCCCCACCCCCTCCACCCCAATGCCACCTCCCACTCACTCTCAACCACCCTCCACGCTCCCCTCCTCCTCCTCACCCCCGAAAAATAAGACACACAGGACTCACCCTCCCCTTCCCACCCCATTGGAGTGGAGGAGTGGCCCTAGTGGTTGAGGCAAGGTACTTCCAGGCCGGAAGATCAGGGGTTCAAATCCCACTAGAGGACAGCAACCTTGGGCCGGAAGGACTGGGGTTTCTACTCCCACAGGTGCTCCTTGTGGTCTTGGGCAAGCCACTTAAACCCTCCATAGCCCCATGTTCCCTGTAAAATAGTTATCTCCAAGTTATAATGCCCTGTTCAATGTAATTTCAGTTTGTTCAATGTAAAAACCGCACTGATGCAGAATAGAGCGGTATATAAGAGAATGTAAATAAAAATAAAATAAATAAATCCTCCAACCCTCCATTTCCCCATTGTCCTCCTCCGCCCTCAGCCTCCACTGCCTCCTCCTCCTCTGCCACATCCTCCTCCTCCTCTTCAGCCTCCACCACCTCCACTGCCCCCTCCTCCTCCTCCTCTTTCGTTAGGCGTTGGCAGTGGGGCATGACATGCTGTGCCCCGATGTGGAGGGGCCCTCACTGGCAGGATCTTCCTCTGTGGGGTGATGACAGTCATTAGCACACTATTACGTGAGTCACATACCACATTTACATAGTTTGGCCGCGCACAGGCTGGTGGGCCACTGTGACAGGTTTCCTACAGAGCTGCAGAGGCTGCAACACTCACCTCCACGTTGGGAAATTGCCCGCCTCTTTAGCGGGGCAAGGACCTCCTGGCAGTGCCAGCCGCAACTCCCAAACCCTTTTTACGTAGGTCCTCTACCTAGGGGGGGGAAAGCAGTGGGAAGGTGCATTAATGACCTTATATCTCTGGTGGGTGGACCAACACATATCCACACATCTCTGGTACGCAGCATCATGCGGCTCTGCTCCTCTGCTCAGTGTGTCCTCTACTAACGTTTGCCAGTGCCACCTGCATGTGTGGCTGTGGGTCTGGCCATGTGTGCAGTGACACATATTTGTACTATGCATAACCCCTGGACACACCATACCCTGGTTCCTACACTTCTCCTTGCATGCCAGGGCCAGCCCATGCCAATGTGTGGTTTTGGGCATGCTGGTGTTTACGGGAGGGTCCGCCCTAACCCCCCGGTTGGTCTGGCAAACACGTGTGTTTGCCTGACCTACACATATCAGCCCCCACACCCGCCATGGTCACCAATGATATCCTACCACGCAATGGGTGAGTGTCCTAACATACAGCGGAAGGTGGGTGGCCTGTGCACCTTGCTGGATGCCAAT
Organism: Ichthyophis bannanicus; assembly: GCA_033557465.1. Taxonomy (NCBI): domain Eukaryota; kingdom Metazoa; phylum Chordata; class Amphibia; order Gymnophiona; family Ichthyophiidae; genus Ichthyophis; species Ichthyophis bannanicus. The sequence continues at coordinate 1,286,340,999 of CM066031.1, forward strand.
ACCATGACACTTATCTGTTATATCGATACTTCTATGGTCATGACTAGGGCCTCCTGGGATTAGGGGCCAGTTGTGGCTGACTACACACATGAGCACATGAGCATGGCCCATCCACCACCTTAGTGGCCTATTAACATCCGTGTGTCTGTCTGGGGTTGTGCCAGAGCTGTGCATCCACAACAGTGTGCATGTACCCGTACACCGAAATATATATGGTCGGTCTTAGAATGGAATGAATTACAACTTTCACATGCCCACTACACAAAAACAAAAAAGTACTGTTCCACCTCCTTCCATATTCATATAGTCCTTTCAACAATCACGTAGATATATCGTATGTTTCATGTCTATGTTGTTAGATACAACAATACTGCACAGAAGGTCTCAGGAAAACCACGGGCTTCCAACACGCGTACAACCAGACTAAACTGTCATAATGCACAAGCACCTTAGTACCAGCAATGACCTTACTGTGCAGATCCACAACAAGCCAGCCAAACACAATCAAGGAGACAGCACTTAACTTCCAGAACCATTCTTTGCGCTCAAAGGTGGGTCCATCCTGCTTCCCATTCCCCGACACCTCCAACTCCGGAGCTCAAAAAGGCTTTTCACAAAGCATCCTTGCTTCATCAGAGAAAACAGCCACTGTTCCAAAAAAACATATAGACTCAACATAAACTCCACAATCCACTGGCTGTTTTGCCTGCAAATTTGGAGAGGGGTGGGTATGGGGCCTGAGTTGGTGTGTTGGCTTGTGCTTGTGTATTTTCATGTTGGTTATAGGTTTTGTTGGGGACAGTTTGCTTTTCCCCTGATGAAGCAAGGATGCTTGCGAACCGCCCACTTTGATGGGCTTCTCAGGCCCTCCTTGGGGTAGGGTGGCATATAACAGCAAACAGCAGAATTAGAACCGTATCACAGGGAGTCTGAGAGGGCCCACTTCGATGGGCTCTCCGCCTTCTTGGGGGTTAGGGTGTGCATTATAATACACAGCAAACAGCCGCATAAGACCATATCACCAGGGTGACTGACAGCCCACTTTGAGAAGCTCTTCAGTACTCCTGGGGGTAGGGCAAATGTTTTAACTTGCAAATGCACATCACAACCATACCACAAGGATGACTGACAGCCCACTTTGAGGGACTCTCAGTACTCCTGGGGGTAGGGCAAATGTTTTAACTGGCAAATACACACACAACGCGTATCACCAGGATGGAATGACAGAGCATTTGGAGCAGGTTCTCAGGACCCCCCTATGGGTAGGGCAGATGTGTGACCCCTGCAAACTGCAGAACTACATATATCAGCATGATGTTTACCAAACCGCTTGTAGGCCAGATCTAGGGGCCTCTTGTGTTACCGTTGGTATTTTCACACAGCAATAACAGCAGCGTGCCATAACACCAGGCTGTCATCTGGAACTCTGTGATCAGTTCCTTAGCCTCCTGGGGATTAGGGCAAACCACTTTGATATGATACATAGGCGGTCTATCACGTGGGTTTTAACTAATAAACATAAATGAGATAGAAAGATGCCTACACACAGCAGCATGCACAGCTACAATCCACACTGGATATGTATATGGATTATACTGACCTGTCCCCCATACACTTTACCTCACGTGGGTAGTCTGCATGCCGATTTTAGCAACTTGTGACGCGGTCCCAGGCCCTCTGCACACGCCCCAGGTCCTGCCTCTTGAAAGAGCAGGGGAAAAGTCTCAGCGGTGAAGGTGCAAGATCAGCCCTGCTAGGTGATTGAGCTCCCTGCTGAGTTAAAGGCAGGCTTTCTCGACCGAGTAGTAGCCATGTCTGCACAGCCTTGATCACACACCGAACACCGCGAAGATCATTAAGGGGCGCTAGCAACGTGCCTGTGCCAATGGCTGGTACATGGAAATGGTGGCACGAATCAATACTATATAAAGCTCTATGCTGCAGACACATTGCAGTGATGCGTTCGAACATCAGTTCGTTTATTACACAGTTATCATGGTGGTGGCACACTGGGGTCTCAACCACATAACCACTGGCTGTGAGGGCATTCTACTAACGGTGTGCTATGCCTTTTCACATAACAATGGCTGGCTAAACAGTTACAAAAGGGGGTTATGTTTAGTAAAAGTGTTAATGTGCAGACCGCCGATAAGGCGCAGGATGAAATAAAAAGAGTGGGTGTTATGGTCTAAACGTAGCAACCGCGTGTTATCGCGTGATTAAGGTGCACCGTGAACATGATTAGGCGGAAGCATGTGATACATGTTTAAAACCCTCTGCCCAGTGTGCAGCGGTGGCCAAGAGAGCAAATAGAAGGCTAGGTAGAATAATTAGGACTACATTGGAGAATATTGGGACACGTCACATTTGAAGTTAAGGGGGGAGATCGCGATGCCCGTTTATGGTATCGTGAACAATTTTGGATTTATACTCTTGAGTCTTTAACACCAGGGGCTGAATTCATCTTTGGACTGGTGAAGTTTTAGTGAGGGAGTAAAATGAGGACTTCAACTACCAGAGGCCTTTGCATGATGTTCAACCAGTCATGTGATCATTTTAGGAAGTTTCAAATAAGGGGGCTTCCAGTTGGGAGATGAGCAACACAGTTGAAGAAGGGCAGGAGGAGATTCTTTGGCTTGAGACACAACCGTGGGTTCTGACTTGTGATCTTGGGATCTCGAGGGGGGGTTGCTACAAACAGGTGTTTTGGAAGTCGTCTGGGCTGTTGGACTGTCGAGGGCTTCCTAGTGACATGGAATGGATGATTGAAGATCTATGTTGTGAAAAGAAAGTAATTCGTTGAATCGGCTAAGTGGACTTTTCCGTTTTGGCAAGTAGCCCTGATGAATGAGGAGTTATTATTAACAGGTGGTGTTGAGGGGTTAAGATCATTTAAATAACCTTAAAGTTGGGGGGTTGTGTCCCTAAAACAAAGAAATAAAAGGAACATTACACCACGAGCCGAATTGATCATTCATAGTGTACGTTCCGACAAAAAATTTTCAGTTTATATGTTTCCCTTGTTGGATAGGGATCATAACTAAGCAAGCCCTATAAAAGGTAACCTTAATTTGACCAAGAATGTACACTCGGGGTGGCAACTGGCAGAATGGTATAATATTGATGGTTAAGGCCCAACAACAAAAACAAAAGAAAATTAAAAAGCCTTGCCTATAGAGTCATCATATACATTGACATCGGTCCTTTAATTGGGTATAACACACACTTTTTCCCTGTATAGGACTGAGAAATCAGGCATGTCATTTTATTTTATTATGTAGGACAGTTTGTATGCCACCTTATCCTTCAATCAAGGTGGTCACAACACAATTGGGGGTTATACATTTAACAGGAGGGGATGATGAGAACACATACACTAATAATTGCAAGGAAACATGGGCAATGGGGGGTTTAAGTGGCTTGACCAAGACCATGAGGAGCACCTGTGGGAATGCGAAACACCAGTCCTTCCAGGGCCCCAAGGTTGCGGCCTCTAGTAGGATTTGAACCCCTGACCTTGACTGATTGAGGTAACTTGCCCCAAACCACTAGGCCATCCGACTCTATAATGGATATCATGTATTCAATTGGCAATAACTGTGGTGCTTTCATTATGAGGACAAATCAAGGAAACCTAAGAGCTTGACCTGTATGCCTTAAGGTATCTGCTATGAATAATGACTTGACTATAACTAAGGGAAGAATTAGCTGACAATTGAACCCAACTCCTCTAGAGGTACAAACTGAACAAAATCCACTACTGCTCCCATAAAGAATCAAACAGTCCAGGAACAAAATGGATCACAGGGAGCTCTGGTAGGTTATGACCTGTAACACAGAGACACTATACATCAAGCGCTATCCCTCCATAATGCCTTATATGCTTTGGTTAATCAGGATGCCCAATCCATGGAAAAGAAGTGACCTTAAATGAACGGCTCAATGCAAAAACACCTCCCTGATAATGAACCAAACAGAGAAAGACAAAAAAATCACAAAACAGAAAAATTTGACTACTTGGAGATTCCATCCCCAGAGGCACCAACTTGGGAACACAATTCAAAGGATGCAAGGAAGATGGTCAAATGCCTCCCAGGCTCTTCAGCCATACAGGACTATGTCTTTGTAGCGCTATGCAACTGATCAGTAGTAGTAGTAGTAGTAGGAATATGAACCCAAATGGTTGGTATAGTCTAGTGCAGAAAGAGGAACACGCCAAAATTGATGTGTGTCATCCGCTTGGGTACAAATGACCTGGCTAGAAACAGTGCCTCTGCGCTTCAAAGGGAACTCCAGGACTCTGGGAGGGAAAAACTCAAGCCCATTATTAACACTATAGCATTCTCAGTAAGTTATACCTGTTCTTAGGTAAGGGGGCAGAAAGGCTGCATCACCTAAACAATTCTTATATCCATGGTCCAAACCTGATGCAAACACGAAAGGATTTATATATATATATATAGGCGAATGGGGAAAACAGATGGAATCAACAAGAAACTATACTGTGCTGATGGAATACATCCGTCCGTAACAGGGAAAAGGATCCTAAGTGAAAATAGTCAGGCAGAATGTGGACAGGCATTTAAACTAGGGAAAGGGGGGTGACAGCGGGAGACGGACAAATTCAGGACGTAATTCACAGCAAAAGCAAAATGGGACATTGGAAACAGCCACACTTTAAGAGCATATAACCAATGGCAAGTGGGAAGGGGTTGTGTAGAACAAACTTCTGGCAAAAAACAAAGGCAAGACAGCCAGAAATTGCTGGAAAGCAATGAGCACAAATGCGCAAAGCCTAGCCAACGAATTCCGTGATGGGAAGCCCTAATGGTGGAAATGGACTTGGACATGGTGGCCGATCCAGAAACATGGTTTAACGCGTTGTATGAATGGGATATAGCCCTAGCTGCGCTATAATCTATTTAGAAGAGATCGAGAGGGTTCAGAAAAGGAGAAGGAGTACAACTTATATGTCAAAAAAAATGCAATATTAAAGAGCTGAAATGCACGGGGACGTGGGAAAGGAAGAAGAGCCGTATTGTGCTGGGAAAGAGGAGATGGCACTATCATCCATACTGGTGTAATCTACAGGCCTCCAACCTCAAACCGAAAGAAATGGATAGCGAATTGATTGATGATATTGCAGAGATAGAGCCATGACGCGTGAAGTGATAAATTTGAGCTTTTAATCTACCTGATCTGGATTGGGAGTATTCCTTCTGAAACTCTGTAAAGAAGCAAAAAAAATTGTGGATGACGCTAGATGCATTACTTAGACAAATATAGTAACATAGTAACATAGTAAATGCGCGGCAGACGTAAAGACCAGGCCTGGTCCATCCAATAGGCCAGCAATACGTTTAAGGAGTAGGTGAACCGGTCGCGCTTTGCAGGTCACCCATCCCCATGTCTTTGCGAGGGGTGGACCCTAGGACACCCCCATTTGTTGAGAAGTTAGATGGTTCAGTTATTTTGTTTTTATCCTGTTGCTGTAAAGGGCCTGTATGTGCTTGTCACATGCTGTTTTGGAATTAGGCACCGTGTTTGCCCCCCCCACTTCCATCAGGAGAAACATTCCAAGCAGTCCACCACCCTTTCCGTGAAAAAATATTATGACATTGCCTTTCAATTTTCCACCTGCCAGCTTCATGTTATAGTCCTCTAGTTTTTGAAGCTTCCCAGTCTTTGGAAGAAGTTGTTGTGTCATCGTGTCCTATTTAAGTATTTAAAGGTCCTGAAAATAGCTCCCATATCCCTCCTCTCCTCCAAAAGGGGACATATTTAGGTCTTCAAGTCTCTTCTCATAAGGTGTCTTACGCAGGCTCCAAATCCTGTTCATTGCCTTGCTCGGAACAGTTTCCAGTCTGGGTACATTCTTTTACAAGATATGGTGGCTGTGGAAAGACCAGGGAAGCTCGGTTCTGGGATGTAGTGCGCACCTAAGGAGGAGAGCGTGTTGAATATACGGATGGGGTGCCCAATGTGAGCAGCAGCGCTCCCACACGGTATGGTTTGAGATAATAAAGCCAAAGGAGAATAAAATTCACAGCAAGCTCAAAGTCCTAGACTTCAAACACTGATTTCAGTAAAATGG
>CM066031.1:1293176497-1293262073 GCA_033557465.1 Ichthyophis bannanicus
AGTAAAAGACTGAAAGCAGGGTGTGCGTCCCCATCTTGCAAGGTTTCCTATCACCAGGTACTGCCCTTCCTCTTGTGGCCCACAGTGTGGTGCAGCAGACAGAGCCAGCACCCCCCAAGACAGGAGGGTCACAGGTTTCCAATCCCAGCGGCGGCTGTCATGCCAGCCCAGTCCCAATATGTTAACCACCACCCAACAGAGATAGTAATACACCCTATTCTTGCAGAGAACATAATCATGTTGCAAACACCCATATTTTACCCTCCTCTGCACATGGACCTGAACAATGGGCCATCAACCCACAGCCGAGTCACCCAAATGCAGTCCTGGAGTTTCTCAACCTAATCAGGCCATAGGCCGTTAGCTAAGATAAGAACATGCCAGCATGTTTGTTGAACAGTACAGAGGGTGGAGCAGTCATTGGCTGTGAGCCACAGAAGACATTGGCCTAGCCATGTGCAGTCTGCTGTCACCGTCCACTGCAACAGACAGGCCCTTGATGGATGTACAGAAACCCCTGGACTTCCCAGGGAACACATGCCAAGCCAATGCTACACAGTGGTGCAGTGCCACCCAGACAGTGTATGCAAGAGCAGAAGGTCACAGGTGCGAAACAGCTTAAGCTGGTTCTCCTGGCAACCCAGTCCACATAGTTTAACCACCACCCAACACAGATAGTGAAGACACCCCTTTATTGCAGAGACCATAAGTGTGTCTGAACCACCCATAGATTTACCCCTAACACTGCCCACACCGCCCTTTACAATGGGCATTACCGACAGCTGAGTTGCCTAGTATGCCAGTCCTGGATTGGGAACAACGCCATCTTTCACATGTTTTTAACAATATAGGGACGGCCATCATGTTGGTGGAAGGGTATAGGTGGTGGTGGGGCCAGTGGCTGCGAGCCACAGCACCAGCCGCCTAGCCATGTCTAGGCTGGCACCATCCACTGCAACACCCAGGCCCTGTCGGATGTACCTTTATTGACCATCCCCAGGGAATCCATCCAATCAGTGACTACATGTGGGTGCAGTGCACACAGACCGTTTATGCGAGAACATAAGGTCACAGGTTCAAAGCTCAGCTGGGGCTATGGCCAGTTCCACCCACATATTTTTCCACAAAATAAACTGTGCTGCCAAGCACAAACCTGTAATGCAGAGGAGATAGGCCATTGTCTAGACGTCTATCATTTCCCATCCAAAGCACAGACACCATTAACCGTAGCATCACCCAGATCATAGTATCCGGAATGCAGACGCATACATGGAGGAACCAAAACAACCATTCAGCATCCATGCTGCGATAATCCAAATTATTGTGCTGCCTATCTATGCACCAGCACCACCCCCATGTTATGCAGATGTAGCACCGAATATCCATGAGGGACATCCTAATAAAACCAGAACAGTGTCTGACACAACCATTGACCTTGATGTGTGTAACCCATATTAAGGGCATCACTGCAACCAACAGGCCATGACCCACCCACACCCCCTCCCCATTGTTCGACAATGCATCCTGTAGAGGCAGGACAGTGGCCCCTGCTGTAACCCCCAAAAAGTAGCATATGTGTACCTTAGCAATGCCACCCCACACCTGGGTACATGGTACACAGCTATCCAAGGTACCCGGTGAAAATATTTTTCATATTGATTCAAATGCTCAGTACATGTGGCCCCTTGATCACCACCATCACAAGCATTCAGATGTGTTTGTTGTGTGCAGCCGGTCTTGTGTGCTCGATAGTGTGTACCTCCCCTGGGGGAGTGGACCCCCAACAGTCTATGTCCTAAACACTATCCATGCCTGTAGTGTTCACAGGAACTGCTTTGTTGGCCAGAGCTGTTTAAACCTCTCGATTTTAGCCCAAAAGAGGACCACCTGGGTAATGGGCACAGCAATGTGAAACATCATCAGACCCGCCCAAAAAAGGCAGGGCAAAAATATATGAGATGATTGAAGGGTCCACCAGCCCCTGCGGCATAAAAAGTTGAATGATTCACACATTGATGTAGGGATTATAGCAGGGTTTCCCCACAGCAATTGACAGGTTCCCCTATGGCATCCATTTTGCACAACAGCATGTGTTGAGCTTTGGGGGAATGTCTCCCGCATATTATTTGCCTACATGCATTACTGTATTGTCATAAAACTGGTGGCTCCCCCCTCACCACTAGCAGAAGGGCCTCGTAGCATGTTGGTCAGAACGTTACTGTTATCTGAGGGTGCTATTGGGCAGTTGGCTTAGAGAAAGATAGGAGGCTGAGCCCATGACAATGTGGGTGTCACCTGGAACCACAACAGAAAGTCCTGCTATGATAAACAGACATGCCATCTCCCAGGGTCCACATTTACTCTGTGACTGCAGAGTGTGGGTGCAAAGGGCGGAACACAGCCCAGTGTGTTGGGGAGCCAAAATATTACCAGGTTGCACACTCCCAGCTGGGGCCAGCAGTAACACTCATGCCCATATTTTACCCACCAGAGGTAAACCCGTGAGAGAGAAATCAAAACACGTCGTGCAGATAACAAAATGCATGTGCATGAGGACCGCTATTGTTACCATAAGGATCACCTACCCCTCAAAAATGCTACAAACACCTACAGCCTAGTCCCACACACTGCACTCACTGGAGGCCCACATGTCCTTCCAGCTCCCCGGTGATGCTTGACTTACCCAATGATAGGCCCATCGTCAGCATGGTGGAGGATGCCAACTGCTCGGCAGAGGGGGCAGGAGGGCTGCCTGCACCACAGCAGATGCTGGACACCTAGCCACCCGCCATGTGGCGCTGCCTAAAATCCAACAGACCAGCCCTGTGTGACAAATAGCCATAGACTCCCCCGGAGGGAATGTACTGTTGCTGTGCTAATCTGTGGTGCCCGTACATGTACCAAGTGCCCTCCAAAGAGCATAAGGCACCAGGTTCCATTTTTTCCGTCTGGGGCACCTTCCATCACTATTCCCAATGTTTGACTCATGCCAACGAAACCTGATAGTAAAGAATGGGACATCTCCATGCTCAGAAAACATATTTGTTGGTCACGATTACCATAGTTTCCCACTACATACCACACAAACCACATTCACATATGGCCTCACCCACAGCAGAGTCCCCCCATATGCCAGCCCATGAGGCTTCACACATCAATCAGGTTTGTCTGCATGTCTGCCTGAAAGATGTGTTGTGATGCAGGTGGAGTTGAACCACCACCCATGGTATGCAGCTTTATCACAGGCTATTAATCACCGACCGCATGAACGCCCGACCATTTCCTGGATTTTCACATTGACTGAAGTTGTGAAAAGCCTCCCTAGAGCAGTGGGCAACAGGGGCAGAAACAACTTGCACCTGCAGGCACCATTATTGGAATCCCGATGAAGCCGTGTCCGGATGTCTGGCCCTGGTGTGGCGGTCCAAAAACTAGCATGTGCATACCTCACCAATCACATACTACACATTTGGATACTTCACACATATATCCCAAGCAATATATTGATCACTGACCGCTAACAAATGTTCATATGCTACGCACAAGCAGAACAGCGAGCTGTCACAAACAAACGCCTCTGATGTATGTGCAATGTGTGGTCAGGTCATATCTCCACCAGATGAGTAGCACCCTGGAAATTACTTACTCCAAAAGTACATCCCAACGTTGCCATGCCTGCACTGTGCCCATCACTGTTCTGTTGGCCATGGCGCCCAAACAACACCACATCTGCTCAATGTTTGTCCTAGGTGTTGGGGATTGTGTGTCTGTCTATCCAGTGTGTGGTGGCTGTCCAACACCTCCCCCCGACCACACTAATAGCACCGTTGCCATTAATGGCCTGCCAATGTGCATAATGGAGGATCAAAGTACTGTTGGGTACAGAACAAACAGGGTGGCCTGGAGCAGGATGCAGCTAACACAGGGCAAATGTGCATAGCCTAGGACCATTTGCTGTGCCTTGCCATTCACCCCCACAGACATGGTGTCCATAGCAATGCCTTGTGTGGAGGTTCACTCTGCACCCTGAACGATCAGTGGACCATGGCAATGGCTAGGTCCACCCCACATAGTGCCATATAATGGTTCTCTCGTTGTGATATATATGGGTTTTGTATAGTATGGGGCCCAATCAATGATGGTAACTGTGTGGGTGGGTGGTGGCTGCCATCCCAGTTAGGGGGGTGCCACGTTTCCCTGGTAGCATGCACCATCCGACTGCCCCAGTGGCCTGTCTGGCCAGTTTGCATGTGTGCTTGGCTGGCGGAACACCGTGCAGGGTCAGTAGCTGGGACACACAATGTGGGGCCTGCTGCTGGAAAAATCTCAGATGGTTTGGGTGAGTTTGGGGTCTCAGGCCATACTAGTCTGTTTGTCTCATCCTGAATAGATGGAATGTGTTCTTAATAGCAGTGACTGACCTGTAGGTTGTCTGTACTACAGCTGGACTCAGTTCCTGCTGATTGCGGGCAAGATACAAGCACCATAGCGGGGATCCAGAAGGTGGATATGTTCTGTTTTGGCGGAAACTGTGTTTGCACAGGGAAGGTTTGGTGGTCAGACACACCAGGCCTATAGGTCATGTAACCCCCCTTTACCCCCCAGCACCCCCTCACACCGGACTAGAGGTCTGTAACCCCCCCCACCCCCACTGCAATATATCATGAAGGGCAGGGCACCCACACAGGATATGCCCCCTTCGGTGAAACATTGCAGCCACAAGGGCCAGATGGGTCTGGGAGACAGAAATGGTCAGATTGTGCCAAACTATCAGACATTGGCAGACAAATTGATATGATGTATAGGTCATCTCAGCCAGGATAGGTTCTGTGTGTCTCACCTCACCCTCCGGGTGAGCACAGCCCACCACAACTGGGATGGTCTTGTACCCACTCTGCCACCAGCAACACAGAAGGCCCCAGTGTCCAAAAAAAACCCCCAACCGAGGCCCAGGTGCTGTGTGGTTGCACACACCTATCACTGGACCATCACTAGACTGACTCGCCTTGCATGTGGCAGTGCATCATGGGTGGTGAGTGGATCGACAACCACCCTGTTAAACGTGCACGGCACATAAGGTCTGCAGAAGGGTGATATGCCGCAGGACCAGACAGACCCTCTCATCACAGCCACAGAGCTGTAGTCCCCTGGTTACTGCAGCCTCTGAAGTGAAAGCGTTGGTGGTTCAAATCCAAAGTGTGTGTGTACATAGCCAACAGTTATTTATATAGTGGTCCCTGGCCCCTATACTCCGCCAGTCAGGCAGCAGTGCAGGTTTTAATTTATATATATATATATATTGCTTTTCCTCTACAACCGCTTTTTTTGTCCACGATCAAAGGCGTTTCACACCTAACATATAATGAACATGGTTTTACATGGAAACAGGGCTTACATTTGCTGAAGAAGTAACATGACATTGAAGATGACATTGTTAACATATAGCAAAAAAAAAAAAAAAAAAACAATCTTGAAGGTTTCATGAGGGCTGGTCAGGCCTGGAATGTGTTTGTAATGTGCTGTAGTACTGGCAATTCACAAACCACTCATCAGTGCATTAACCCTAAGTCCCACCCTATTAACGTTTTGCATAAGGAGCACAGGAGTGCAGACAGCACTGTGAGGATCTCAGATCGATTCCAGCACTATTTCCCCGTTTTTTTTTTTTTACCCAGGGACCTTGTCACTGGCTGTCCCTCACCAATAACCACACTGTGGATGGGAACATGCAACCTCTGGCTGCACACGTTCCAAGGGTAGGTGTGGGCCAGACAGCTCGATTGCTAAGAACAGAATGCCTGTCCGGCTAAAGAGCGCAGCCCATGCAGACAGTCGTGCTATGGTCACCAGGGCGTGCGCCCACTGTTCCATTGGTGAGAATGGTTGTACTAGCACATGATTGTATGCAAGCAGTGTGAGGGTCCTTGCTACTAGCAGCAACCTCTGTAACGTGGAAACTGGTCCTGGGGCCCCGGTAACACCTGTTGCAATGTCTGCAAGATATATGCCAGACGCCGTGCAGCACAGTAGCTCGTTACATGTCCGAAAACAATCATGGCTACCTTGCACTCAAGGTCTGAGCATGTGAGATGCCTGATAACAGTCCCCCGCCAGCATCTCAAGCGCGACCCTGATGTAACCCATGACGCCCGCCGCGTTAAGCAGTCCATGTATCAACCATTGTGCTATTTCCTCAAAACACCCAGGACCATGTATGCCCATCACATATTACCCAAGGATACTGTGCTCTGTGGTGACATGGCGGACCCACATAGTCCTGTCCAATGTCCACCACCGCAATCCCCCATACTTTGCGTTTGCAATGCTTCCATACAGTATGAATCTCCCCCCCAACCCCTATGGCAAACCACCACATAATGTCTGTCCATACATGGACGAAACACCACAGACCATATCTCACTGGCCACACACAACCCCCCATCACCAGGTTGAGTGACACCTGACGCTGATGGTCTGTCTGCACCCATAACTAGTAGGTCCGAGCACCACCTGCTATGTGACACACATAGCACACCTCATCTGCCAATGCACCAGCAATCAGTTGATATGTGTCGCAGCGGTTCAAGGACCACACTGTGTGACCAAAGGGGTTAAACCATACATAGTTCCTGTTTGTTAAAGGGACCATTACAAACACCCCCGTAGCTATGTGATCAGGCACAGCCACCTAACAACATATTTTGAGCACAAACCATGAAAAATCAATATGCATGGGTGCCGGTGGTAGGTAGTATTTGCAATTTGCAGACTCACAGCCATGCGGAGCGCACGGCGCCGCGCAGCAGATCCGACGGCGCAGCCCATGCGCCACGCACTTGCGCGTTTACGCCACGCGGCAAATCCGGAAGTTGCTCCGTGAGCGTCCGCGCGTCACACCACACCAGAAACAAACCATGACGTCCGCACCAAGAAAAGACGCATTTAGCCACAGGAGATGTGCCAACCTGGCCTCCCTGAAGAGCCAAAAAGGACCACAAGCTGTTCCCCAGGGCCCTCCCAGTGAGACACCGAACCTGGGGAGGGTCCTGAGGGCCTGGGCGAGGAGACCAGGAGCCGTTTTAACCCCCCGGCAGACCATCCACGGGAGGTAAGCTTGAATTGGAACCGAGGTCAAAATAAACATTACACACATACACAGGGCTGATGTAGCTGGCCATGCTGTTGTGTGTCCGTAGTCCTGTCTTAACGTCTTCAAGTGTAGCAGGTGACAACACATGCCATATACATGTGGTATGCCCCTCTGAGTGTGTGGCCATGTAGCCAGGTGTTGAACGGTTTGGGCCACAGAGGGCATGATGCCCCCTGGCGTCATGACAGCGCTGGTGTGTTGGGATACCCCACCAGCGACACGACAAGCACAATGTAACCAACAACTAGGCCATGCCCTCTGCATAAGGAGCGTATGGCGTAAACCCAATCCAGTGGTTGCTCGGCCGGGTTATCTGCATCAGCAGGGTAACACATAGGGGTAAACCATCAGGGGTGGTGCAACGTTAAGCACATGGGGCCTCTCAGACATCCAGGTGCTCTGGGGTTGTCTGCCATGTTTACGAATTACATCCACCCTATCTCCTCAGGGGTACATAGAGCCCCTCAAAGTTGTGCACTTCAGTCACTCTGGGGTATGTGTGTGTGTCAGAACTATGTCTGGGGAGCAGACCTCACCACCCACACGAGGTCTACATGGCCCCTCAAGGTGGTTCCGTTCATTCCCCCTGGGAATATGGTTGTGGTTCACTAATATAGCTGGAAGCATCCCCCTAAGCCACCAGGAGTCCCCGATGAGACCCATCCAAAGTGGGGCTCTGTGTCACCCTGGAGATATGGCTATGTGTCCTGATGTAGCTGGATCCATCCCCCCTACCTCCAGGAGTGCAGAGAGGCCCCTCCAAGTGGGCTCTGGTGTCACCCGGGAGATATTGGCTGTGTGGTACCTTCATATAGTTGGAAGCATCCCCTACCTCCAGGAGTGCAGAGCGCCATCCAAAGTTGGGCTCTGTGTCACCCTGGAGATATGGCTATGGTGGTCCCTGGATTCCGTAGCTGGAAGCATCCCCCCTACCTCCAGGCGCTTTGCATGAGGGCGCCGTCCAAGTGTGTAGTGCTTCCGGGTCACACTGCGACGCTAGGGCTGTGTGTCCTGATGTAGCTGGAAAGCATCCCCCCTACCTCCAGGAGTGCAGAGAGGCCCTCCAAGTGGGCTCTGTGTGCACCCTTGAGACCGAAGTGGCTGTGTGTACTATCATATATTTGGAAGCATCCCCCTACCTCCAGGAGTCCCCAGAGAGCCCATACCCAAAAGTCGCGGCTGCTTGTGTCACCCTGGAGATATGGGCCTATTGTGTCCTGAATGGTACGCTGGAAAAAGCACATCCCCCATACCTCCAGGAGTGCAGAGAGGCCCTCCAAGTGGGCCTCCCCTGTAGAATCACCACTGGAGATTCACTGCTATTGTGTCCCCTGCTGTAGCTGGAAGCATCCCCCTACCTCCAGGAGTGGCACGAGAGGCCCTCCAAAGGCTTGACCTCTGGACTCACACTGGAAGATATCCCTATGGCTGTTGTGTCCTGATGTAGCTGGAAGCATCCCCACTTACACCACTCCAGGAGTGCAGAGAGGCCCTCCTAAGTGGGCTCTGTCTTCGTCACCCCCCTGGGGGGAGATATGGCTGTAGTTGTACTAATACTAGAGTTGGAAGCATTACCCCTATACCCCAGGAGTTGACAGAGAGCCCATCCAAAGTGGGCTCTGTGTCACCCTGGAGAATATGGCTATGTGTCCTGATGTAGCTGGAAGCATCCCCCTACCTCCAGGAGTCCCCCAGAGGAGCCAATCCAAAGTGGGCTCTGTGTCACCCTGGAGATTATGGCTATGTGTCCTGATGTAGCTTGGAAGCAATCCCCCCCTACCTCCAGGAGTGCAGAGAGGACCCTCCAAGTGGGCTCTGTGTCACCCTGGAGGATATGGCTGTGTGTACTAATGATTTGGAAGCATTCCCTAACCTCCAGGATGCAGGAGAGCCCATCCCAAAGTGGGCTCTGTGTCACCCTGGAGAGATGGCTATGTGTCCCTGATGTAGCTGGAAGACATCCCCCTACCTCCAGGAGTCCAGAGAGCCCATCCAAAGTGGGCCTCTGTGTCACCCTGGAGATATGGCTATGTGTCCTGATGTAGCTGGAAGCATCCCCCCTACCTCCAGGAGTGCAGAGGAGCGCCCTCCAAGTGGGCTCTGTTGTCACCCTGGAGATTATGGCTGTGTGTACTAATATAGTTGGAAGCATCCTCCCTACCTCCAGGAGTCCAGAGAGCCCATCCAAAGTGGAGCTCGGTGTCAAAACAAAAAACAAACCCTGGAGACTATGGCTATGTGTCCCTGATGTAGCTGGAAGCATCCCCCCTACCTCCAGGAGTGCAGAGAGGCCCTCCAAAGTGGGCTCGGGGTCACACTGGAGATATGGCTGTGTGTCCTGATGTAGCTGGAAGCATTCCCCCCCTACCTCTCAGGAGTGCAGAGAGGCCCTCCAAGTGGGGCTCTGTGTCACCCTGGAGATATGGCTTGTGTACTGATAGAGTTGGAAGCATCCCATACCTCCAGGAGTGCAGAGAGCCCATCCAAAGTGGGCTCTGTAGTCACCCTGGAGATATGGCTATGTGTCCTGATGTAGCTGGAAGCATCCCCCTACCTCCAGGAGTCCAGAGGAGCCCATCCAAAGTGGGCTCTGTGTCACCCTGGGAGATATGGCTATGTGTCCTGATGTAGCTGGAAGCATCCCCCCTACCTCCAGGAGTGCGAGAGGCCCTCCAAGTGGGCTCCTGTGTCACCCTGGAGATATGGCTGTGTGTACTAATCTAGTTGAAGCATCCCCCTACCTCCAGGAGTCCAGAGTAAGCACCCTCCAAAGTGGGCTCTGTGTCACCCTGGAGATAAGGCTGTGTGGCACAGTGACTAGTGGTGCGGTACTGACCCCAGACAACCATTACATATCCACAGGGTGGGAGGACTTGAGGAAAAAGGCCCGGGAGCTGAGGAGCTACCAGACCCCACAGTTCCTGGAGAGCTGGGCAAAGACGGGAGCAGCCAGGAGCAGCATTATGGTCCGTATTGCCACGGGCCTGGTCGAGAGGTTTCAGGTGCGCCGCCATTGGGACACCAGCCTTGTGGGACTCACCTGTATCTGTTAAATGTTGTATGTGCCGAAACTCATGGATGTGTCCCTGATGTCTGTCATTCCTCAGCAGACACCGATGCCAGAGATGGGGGCCCACACCTCCACATAATGGGCTGCGCCCGCCCCCCACCCACACACGGTGCGCCAGGCAGTGTGGAGTGACCACAGAGGAGGAGGGAGAGGAGGAGCAGACCGCAACGAGGAGGGGAAGCGCGCAATGGAGGAGGAGAGCAGGGCCGCCTGTCACAGACGTTGGGGGAGGGGGAGGAGGGGAGGAGGGAAAGGTACGGAGGAGGTGTGAGGGGGTAGGATGTGAGGAGAGGGAAGGGGAACCAAAAAAGAGGAGTAGGGAGGAGTGAGTTCATCAGCCCACGACACCGACTCGGCCTGGGGGATGAGGATGACGATGTCTCAGAATCGTGGGTGCAGGGGAGTAGGGTAACAGGGGGTTCGGGGTGGAGGCAGGGGAGGTGGGGAGTGGGGGAGGGTGGGCCGGGATCGGGCATGGGAGGGTGGGGGAGGGCGCACAGGGAGTGGGGATGGGGGTGGAGGGGGATGGGGGTGAACACAGCCCAGCACATGGCCAAGGGGGACAACAGTCAGACCCTGCAGGCGTCAGCACGGCATGGGCAGCAGCATGGCCGTGCACCATCCAGGCCACTGTCACACAACATGCACATGCCAGCACACAGACCCCAGACACTGGGTGTCTGTGTGCTAGCAGATGCATGCGAGAGGTATTAGTGGCCCTGGATGATGCACGGCGTGACTCCCATGTCGTGCTACACGCACTCCAGAGCCTGACTGTGGCTGTTCGGCAGGTGGCCACAGATTTGTTTGAGTTGGCATCCCGGTTGCCACCTGCCGAACAGCATCACCACTACCGGCGAGGGCACCAGTGATGCCCCCATGTGCTGTGTGCTGTGCTCGTTCCCTCCCCCCCCCTTTTGTGTTATGTCTGTTCGGGCATGTTGCCCATTGTTTTTGTTAAAGTTAATAAATTGGTTATGTGCAATGTCATCCCCAATGGTCACGTGTCATCCTTATAACCAACATGTATGCAAGCACGGGATATGTATTGCGACCAGGAGGACCATGAAAGGCAGACAAGGGTGTCATACGTGTCCTGGGCGCACATGCAGTCAAAGTGGCCAGATATGTGTGTGGGCCGTGGGTACAGGGTGGGCCATGGGAAGCTGCGTGGTGGCGGCCCACTACAATTAGAAGTAGACATGGATGTGTGCTGTATAGCCCCTTGTGCTGCTGACTGCATGGCCTGCCTGACACAGGACACCCCTGTCTGTCTAAAACACCAACATGCCATAGGGGTGTGCCATGGTGTGCAATGTGCATTGCAAGCAGTGGCTATTGTCAGGCAGCTACACACAGTGGCGAGTTTAGGTTGGGGGAAACATCACTCTGGAACACAACAGTATGCATGAGGTCTGTGAAGATCCACCCTCCCTGTCCATGGGTGCGTGTGGGCAAAACCCAGCTAATGTCCCAGGGTAGCTGACACACCCTCTGACGGTCACAGCCGTCGTGTTATGGCAGTGCGGCAGGTGTAACTGGCATGGGAAGCCACACATTGGCAAGGTGCTAGGGGTAACGGGGAGATGGTAATTGACCAACCATGCATGTTTGCAATACATAAGGGACCACAGGTGCACAAATATGCTACAGACCTGGCATACACATTTGCTAAATATTTATTTACATTGGCTTCC
Organism: Ichthyophis bannanicus; assembly: GCA_033557465.1. Classification (NCBI taxonomy): domain Eukaryota; kingdom Metazoa; phylum Chordata; class Amphibia; order Gymnophiona; family Ichthyophiidae; genus Ichthyophis; species Ichthyophis bannanicus. The sequence continues at coordinate 1,293,188,415 of CM066031.1, forward strand.
GTTGACGGGGTGTCCGACTGCGCCCACCTGTCCCAGTCCCCTCCCCCTCTGTGGAGCAACAACCCCCCCCTGTGCTGATGGAGGCGCTGGTGGTGGCTGAGGAGCTGGTGGTGGTGCTGGTACCGGTGCTGGTGCTGGTGCTGGTGCCTGTGACCACTGCTGGGCTGCCGCCAGGATCCCCTCCAGGGCCACACACATGCGCTCATAGGGTACAGCACTCATCACCTGTGTGTGGGCCGGGAGTTGCACCTTCCGCCTGCTCCAACCTGTTGCTGAAGACATCCATGGACGTCCTGATGTCCCTCAGCACATAACGCAGGCCTGTGGGAGAGACAGAGCGCTGTATGAGTAAAAGATCTTGGACTGAGATATACATCAACAAAGTGACAGGTTTGCACATCATCACCAGGGAAACTACTGTGCTATGTCCTACTCCAGGAGACAAAGGTGTGTGGTGATGTGCAAGTCTGTGCCACACTAGTGTGGGGAGACCCCACACACAGCACACGGTCCACCCTCAGAGATGTTCTGATGCACGTGACCAAATGTGGCTGTGATGGAACACACATGCATAGCATGTCCAGCTACGGCTGTGCACTCAGGGGACTGAACACATGTGTCTCGGACATGGGAGCTGGTGGCTGACACAGGGACAGGGACAACAACAGCACAACACCATCACAGGTGCTCCTGACAGGGTAGGGGTCAGGGGACAGGGTGGGGCTACAGTTGTGAGGGAAACATACCTTGGACACGTCCCTGTTGGAGGGTGCTCTGATCACAGGGGTGGCGATGTGTGCAACGGTACAGCAGGCCCTCCCTGGCGCATGTGTACGGTTCCATTCATCCGTCGTGCCACCGATGATAGGTGAGGTATGGGCCATGTTGTGTGAGGGCAGGGGACATGTGGTGTGTGGGGAGGGCAAGGTAGCAGTGTGTGCTAACTGTGTGATACGGGCGGTGCCCATGGTCCAATAGGGTTGGGGCAACAAATGGGGGCAGCAGGGGCTGACAGCCCCACAGACATACAGGCACTGTAAGTCTGGTCATGCACATGGCAGGTGCTGCCCATGGGGTGTGTTGCGCAACAACACCGAATGAGGGGGGGAGGGCCGGAGCCTGTGGATGGGTGTGCACATGCGGGGTAGGGTCCACCACAACATGCAACAGACGTCATCACATGGCCAGTCTGTCCATGTTGGTGACAGACCCATCTGTGCAATTGTGGGGCATATTGTCATATCCCCATGAGGGGCATATGTTATTGCCAACAGTGATATGTCATTCAAAATATCATATATGTGCGCAATTGGAGTCCCTGTTCGAACCGTCCCTCACCCGGCCCATCTCAACATGCTCCGTAACCCGGACATCTGGTGGGTGACAGGTATCTTGGTGTCTGGACAGGCTGTGTTTGCTGTACGGCTGTCACATTCTGGGGTGCAATGACATCTATAGCATTGTGTGACAGGGGGCTGTGTGCCCCAGCAGATACAGGGCTGCTCAGGGCATGGTGGGTCTGTCCCAGTTGCCCCTGGGAAATGTGGCACATGCCAGTCTGATGCGTGTGCCACAGCTGCATGGGTGCTAAGCGGCATACTGAAGCAGGTCAATACATGTATGCATCACCTTTCTGTTGGCGTGTGGCTGTTGTCAGACAGATGCCTGTGTGTGAGTCATCACAGGCCTGTCAGGGTTACACAACAATATGTTGTGCATGGGAATGTGGGGGATGGAGCCCATGTATGACAGACAATGCTGCACACACTGATCCGTTATGCCTCATGATGTGTGACGCAAACAGGATATTTATATGTGTTGTGGCCTCCACCAGCAAAGATATTCTTGGTAGCACACACAACAGGATACCTGCTGTCAGTGTTAGACGTGCCATAACACGGGGCAGGGGTGTCAACAGTTGGACCTGTCCTGGACTCCGTAGAGATGTGTGCAGACCTGACTGTACGCAGAATGGTTTTGTCTGTGCATGCTGTGGCAAGGGTTATCCATACCAATCGCTGACAACACAAACATTGCAACATAGGAACATGAGATCTGCCATACTGGGGCAGACCAGGGACCATCTGCCTCAGTATCCTGACCCCAAAAGTGCCCAATCCCGGCCACACCTACCTACCAGTTTCCCCAAGTGACAAAGGTCACACAATACTCGTCTTGGAGCAATCACTGATATCCTGGTTGCCTTCCCTACTGATGTCTATAACGGACCATACCCCAGGAACCTGTCCAAACATGTTACAAACACAGCTACACTAACATCCTTTACTACATCCTCCATTAACACATCACAGAGCTTGGGTACACCTTGTCTGTCAGACCAACACCTGCCATGATTTGTACATAGCTTTCCCTGTCGCTCTGGTGCATGTCCCCCAGTCCCGATATATTCCGATATGGTAATCAATTTATTTACGTCTACCCATTCCACACCATCCATGGATCTATAGACCGCAAGCATATCTCCCCTCAGCTGTCTCCATCCCTGTTTGACGGCCGCAAAGCTTAATGGCCTCTCCTCCTGGGAGTCGACTCACATCCCCCTTGCCATATTGGTGGCTCATATCTGACCCTCATCTGTACTCGCTAGATCCCATTGTAGGGTGCAGAGAACAGAGTGTCACACAATATACAGGGGGCATCATCACCATGGTACGATGTAGAGGCATGACACCATCTCTATTTGTTTCCCACATTCCTTTCCTTATCATACCTACCACTCTAACTGTTTCCCTTGGCCGCCGCAGCACATTGTGCCAAGGGTATGAACATTGTATCTGCAATGACACCTATATCATCTCCCTGTGTGGTGTTGGCTAAGGTTGACCCCTGCATCATGACACCATAGTGTGGTTTTGTCCTCCCTAGGTGCATATCCGTGCACTTCCCCACATTATATTGCGCCTGTCATTCTGATGGCCATCCCTCCATTTGATCAGGGTCCTCATGCATGTGTCCGCAATCCCTGTGGGTTTCCACACCGTGGCATACTCCTGGACAATGTGCATAGCTGCCAACCTTACCCATGTCAACACCGAGCAGGTCATATCTGGGTGGCTAATAGACACCAGTGGACACAGCACAGATCCCTGTGCTGCACCACTAATCACTTCTCCCCATTGTGGGACCTGGCCATTCACGCCTCCCCCCTGGCTCTTATCCGCAAAACAGCTCCTGAACCACATTAGTACACTGCTGCTCCCCATCCCATGACTCTCCTGCCTTGCAGGGGGTCTCTCATGAGGGACCTTGTCAGAGGTTACGTGACAATCCGCTTACACAGCAGCAACCGACACACCTTTGTGCACCTGCTTAGTCATTCCCTCCAGATGACCTAACAGATGGGTGGCACAGCAGCATCCCCATGGGCCAAGGACATGTTGGCTGTCAACCATCAGGTCGTGACTATCTACCTGCTGAGTACGGTTTTACCTTATGATGGGCTGTAACATATGTCACGGTTCTGACGTCAGTCCCCCTGGCAAGTGTACTCCGAGATAACCCCCGATCCCAGTTACGAATCCATAACCATACCCATGACCATGACCAGGTACATGACCATACACATAGCCAACACCGTATGGATGAAACCACCTCTGCATGTCAGCCTCCCAAATCCCACACATGGACTCCAGGGTCATTGCATCAGGGCACACATTCATGTAGGTATGGCCTCATAGCTGTCACCCAGCTCATCATCCACCTGTCTCGCATCCCACTGCGTGGCTCTGGGTCATACCCAGGGACACCCATGGGTGCATATGAGGACAGGTGTGTGTGTCGTGCGCTGGTAGGTAGACTTTTCGACATTTGGTGACATATGGGGTGTGGACATGGGGTAATTCATGTATCCACAGCTAGCACCCTGGTGCTCCTCCCCCCAGCAACAGTCATGTGTCTACATCAGGGTCTGACACTGCGGGAGTCCCCAATGGAGCAGATCATACTACATATGTAGTTCCCAGCTGTCGTCCAGTGGCGTAGGCAGGGCATAGGTCAGTGCTTCCACTTGTGCGCACATTGCTGTGAGGGATCCTCGCTAGATAGCCTGGCCATGATATTCAGCAGTTCCCATGTCCAGCTGGCCAACACGGTTCCAGGGATACGGGGACTCTCAGCACATACCATGTGGCATGTGTCCCAGGGTCCCCACGACGTGCTGATGCCGCTGTCAGTGGTGCCATCTGTGGCCCCCTAGCTCTGCAGCACAACCTCCCCGGCCCACACCACTCCACTGATGTGGACCTGCCCTCTGACTCTGTCACACTGCACGTACATCCCCTGTGTTTGTGGCACCTCACAACGCATCTGCACCTCATCCCTCGGAGAGTCACATGCCAAATCGGTCTGTGCACTGTGGACGTTGCATCTGCTGATGTAGCTGTGGATCAGGATCATCTTCCCTGAGATGATAGTCCACTCTTGATGGCACACCATGTGGCCCCAGCCTTGGTGTGTGCTCCACCCCATCACTGCACAGCTGTGGTGAATCACGCCCTGCCCTCTGTGATGTGTACCTGGGGTACATCTCATAGCCCTCTTGCATGGACACACGTTACCACACACCAGCTCCCCATCTGTCTCTGGGTACCCTGGTGCATTCGTAGAGCGGTGATGTGTCATCGCAGGTACATGCTGTCACATGCCATACAGGACTGACATATTGCCTATCCTGGGTCACTAACCCTTTCAGGGCCTACCCCAGACCTTTGCTACGCCTGCTTGTCACCGGGTCCCCACAGGGCTGCAGTTATGTACGCATATGACTTTGTCCATTGGCCCCCGCCTGCTGTGCTGTTTGTCACCTGACCATCTGCCACCCAATGCCAGACCCCTGTGTGTCTCCCGCCAATATGCCACATACATAACACACAACGGTAGCAGCTGTAGGTGTACAAAGAGACAAACAACACAATGCCATCACACAGTGAGCAGTTACTTAATCCCTGTGTATGTGACCACCTTACGGCACCCACCTTCATCACTGCCGGCTCCACCTGCACCCTGGCTGGGTAACTCTGCCATCAGGACGTCCAGCGTGTGCCTGGTAGGGGCCTGCAGCTGTTGTGGCAGGGGACCCATAGCCTGGCTGCCAACAGGCCGCTGCATCTCTCCATCCGTCCCAGCTGCTGGTCCGCTGGTCCTGGGGGGTGAGGGATGTTGTCCAGTTGCAGCAGTGCCAGTAGATGTTTCCTGCACCTCTGTGTCCTCGCAGGCCTGAGGCACATCGTCTCTTGGCACATCTGCATCCTCCCCCTGCTCGTCCTCAGGCGCCCCCATGCTGCTGTAGTCACCTGTGATGTGAGCAGTAGAGGAGGGCTCAGATATGTATCTACGCAACACATGTATATCCGCCAGTGGTGTGTTTCCCACATACATGCAGGTATGTTGGCATGCATACTGCTCACACACTCCCCTGCTTCCTTCACCAACCCATACATGACAGCCATGTCTCACCTGGGGTACATGTGGGTGCAGTATCCCTGTCTGTGTGTCCTGAGTGGCAGTACGGTGCTCATGGACACAGACCCCTACCTGGCCCATCCCATGTCTCTCGCCCTATGCGCCTCTCATGTCACCGTTTAGCCTTGTTTACCCTGTGCTACCACCCACCTCTGCCACCCCCTCTCAGAGTGTGCAGGGCCAGTATATTGGGCATGCGCCCATGGTGGAGAGCTTTTGGCGGTGTGAATGACATACAGGGCTGTGGCCTGTGATGCTGTGCAGTAGACACCTCTGCCACCGTCATGCGTCTGTCTACACACCTGCAGGACTGGGGAGCCCATATGTTACCTATACATGCCTTCATGCACGTCCACACATTGCTACAGGGTACATCAGACACTGTTGTGTGGGTGGGGGCATGTCTGATTGGCACTACCAGATATGGGAAGGTGGGGGTAGGGGTGGTATGGGAAACATGTGCTAACCGTGTCCTGCAACCTGGGACCACAGCAGGGTTTGTGTTTGGACAGCATACATATATGCCCTATAGGGGATAGGTACAGGGTATGGCGCATGTGACACATAAGGGGTGTGCTCACATGGGGCTGCGTGGCGTGCATTGCTGATCACAGGTATGTTGTGCGAGCTACCTGGTAGTGTTGTGTGGTTTTGGGGCAATGACAGCAATATACATGGCAGTGTGTGCAAAAGTCATCCTATGCGTCACAACATACCCAGGGCATGACATCACTCTGCTAGATTGGCACATCAGTCCCAGTCCTATAGCTGTGTGACCATCAACAGTTACGCAGTCACGGGATGGAGCAGATGCGCCATGGTACACAGCAGACCGTGGGGATACCCTCATCCCATTACAGAAACCCGGGAAACACTGGTGCCAATACCATGCATGTGTTGCCCGGACAACATACATCACCCACCCATCTGCTAGCTGCAGGGCATTCCCAGTGTCAATGACTTGGTAACACTTTGATGCCATGCGGAGAACGCACAATGGTCCACACCAACCTTTGCAGCTAGTTTGGACCCTGTCCAGGGGGCCATCATCTGTGCCCCGTGCTGAGATACACCCTCAGGACTGCGCAACTCACCTACAATTTCAATTTGGCCTTATCAACAGTCCATCTGTGACAACCACGACACCTGTGCAGGATGTTCTCGGCGCTATCTTGCCATTCTGTTTAACTACCGACAAGGGACATGAGGCCACCATAGCAACACAACACATCTCCACACCCCAGGCCGCTCCATGCCCTGCCCCCTGAGTCGGGGCGTTGCAGTCACAATGGCCCAGTGATCAGCAACATCATGTCCCTATCCTGTCCAACAGCATCATTACGTGCAGTCCTTCAACATACCTCAGCTATCCCCCTGTTGACAGACTGCAATCTGTGCCCTCCAAAGGTGGTTTCCTGCTCACCCATCTCTGGCATACCTATACATGCTGGGATTATTGTGGACGTGGAGCAACGACAGCTACAGGGACATATTGACTGTGCTGCACCACTGTACCCCGCCAACATGGCCCCAGGGAGCTCCATGGAGTCGACAACCTCCTCACCCTACTCCCCAGCTACATGATATCTGGCATAGATGATCCCTGACTGGGTTGCCCCCCCCCCCGATCTGAACATCCCCACAGCGTGTGAATCAGTGACTGGCAACCCCCTTGTGGCAGGAATTATTGTGAGGGGCAGCACTGCAACATTGCTTGGATGGTGCAGGTCCAATCTATGACGACCATGGCAGCATGTCGGATCAGGGCTCAGGGCATATGAACCCTTCCACCTGTATCACGGTATTGACCACTGCTCATCACATTCTATCCCCCTATTGCATATGTCCATGCAAACTATCTGTGGGATCATACATCCCTTTAGTGTTGTCTACATGCCCTATGCCTAATACATTGGTCTCTACACACACCCATCTGCAATGCACATATCTCTCTCCCCCCTCCATACCCTCCCCCAATGCATATTTAGGGTGTGTGTTCACCTGACACCCCCATATGTAACCTACGAAAACACAGGTACCTTTGCTCATGCGCTATCCAAACATCTTCCCACCACATCATCTCAAGACTCGGGAAGATGTGCTGCAACCTGCTCCCTCCTCATGTTACCAGTATTTCATTCTGTACCTACGCTTCAATATCATATGACACCCATGAGACCCAGTCAGACATGTATACTACATGATCCACTGTTTGACACACCTACACTTCATGTTGGCACCAGACTGTTTGCTGGCAACACACCATGCACTGATCATCCCACACGTCAATGACGTGACCATCATTCGTCAGGTTCCTCACTATTGCACCTTATACCTGTTACAGCTGCCAATGACTGACACAGCCAGGTTACGTCTGGTGGATGCTGTGGATAACCATGTTTTCCCATGCTGAATGAGATACATTGGCTAGCTATTCAGACCTGCACTACCTTTATTAATGTAACTTACACGTTTAACAACACTAATCATCTGTATGCTGCATCCTTGTCATCCCCCACTCACCATACTACACCAGAGAGAGCGACAGCATTGGCGACTATCCCCTCCCCAGAGCTACACACAGCCATCACAGGCTGTGCGTCCCCTGCAGCCCACAGGACCCTTCACCTTTGTACCCCTAGGTGCTGGGATGCAGCACCCCCTTGCATCTGGCCTATCAGCAGCTTATCGCACCTCAGGTAGGCCCTCACATTCTATCCTTCAGGGCCCCTCGACATGGCATCATCAATACCTGTCGACCTCAGCGAGACAACCCATGTACAGGGATCCATGGTATGTCAGGGACCTGTTTGCGGGGATAATATATATCGGGTGGTGGAATATGTACGTGGCACCATTTAGTGGTAACATGTACCTAATCAGTTATGGTACATCTGTGGACATTCTGTACATTGTTTGCATTGGTATCCACATTCCGTACCTTGTCATCTATGAGCTCATGCATGTTGCTTGTACATGGATTAGGGTGTCAGTTAGACATGTTGCTGCTAAATAGTGCGGTGTATGAGGGGATATAGATATGTGACATACTACATAGATATCGAAGATGTACACTCCGTGGGACATTGAGATGGTCACCTGTGGAGGGTGTAGACATGTGGTGTGGCAGACCTACTTATCTATGACTCACACATGCAACGCATCTGCAGGGGCATATGCAGATTACCTTCTCCCATCAACGACCTGTATCATTTGCTGGTCACATAATGGGTTTGGGTATGTTCCTAGCCCCCCATTGACCTCTACCATTGGTGCTGCACCTCCACAGGTCTCCTATCATTGACCGCTGTTGTGTAACATGTCATTTTCTAGGTTGGACATTGTGTATCTGCCTGCTGCTACTATGCACCTACACAGTCGCAGCAGTCAGGTTAGCATTGTCAGTGCTGATATATCACATGTCATCTGACATCGGTTAATGAGTGGTGTGATGTTCCGTGGACAGACTGTGGTGACAAGGACATCGGACAGGGAAACACTATACTGTCCTGTCAATAGAGAGGTACATGCTACAGGTCAGTGATGCATGAGGGCATTCTGCCTTATCATCATCCATGGCGTTGCATGTGTGAGTGTGGGACCTGCATCTATGCTGCACCTGGTCTGTAGTGATCAGAGGTAGAGGTGGTCTACACCTTAATCTAGTGTGTCACCCATGTATTTCCTGTCGGATGTGTCTGTATATCTCATTGCTACCTCCCTGTGCTTGGAACCCATATATTGTGACAAGCAACAGTCATACTGGTCAGAACATGCATGTGCGGCCTGTGCTCAGACCTCACCCAGGCTGTGTGCTGCGACACAATGCAACGCCAACACCCGTGGGGCCAGGATACTGGGCACCGTACATCACAGACATGGGTGTCAGCCATCTTTCTGCACAGTATGTCCTTTGTGGTGACACACGATGAGTGCAAAGGGGGCCATCACAAGATAGACAGGGTGCACAGTGGCACATTGGACTGCAGGACGGGAAGGTATGTTCAGTGTCCATACAGACATGTTCACCAGAACAGGCGCTGACATCGCAGCTGGGTTTTCAAGGGCCCTGACAGAGGGTTCAGCAGCACAGATGGGAGGGTCGTGTAAGTGGGACTCTCACAGCAGTGATCACAACAGGTACTGGCTCACAGGGGTTTTCAGGTCAATATGAGGTGGGGGGGCATGCTCTGGATGCATTGTGGGGACCCACACACTCAGTTATGTGTGTGCTGTGGGCTTGGGGGGGGGAAATGTCATGGCCAATGGGGCCGGGGAAGGCGTATGTGCATAGTTAACTGCAGTGCCCTGTGACGGTTATTGCAGGAGGGACAGAGCCCCCCGACATGCAACCTGTCTGACAGTGTGAGACTGATGGACCTCTGTGATGCTGTGATTGCGTCATGCCATACATATGTTACTACAACGTACAATGGGTCTACAATGTTTCTGAATGAATATATCCAATAACTAAATCTATATAACTGCTCATTCAACCAATTCGACAGAGTTGAAATATCTAGAGGAATTCTCCAGCTGATCTCAGATCAATACGTGCATCACTCTCACGTTTCAAAAGAAACTTCAATGGTGTGCCGATTTCACATCAAGGATCTGCTGAGTTTTCTAATTATATGTCAAATTCATGTGCCAATAGTTCCAAATTAGCAATGTGGTTTCAAATTAACGATGCTGCTGGGCACCAAACTCGAAGATTGTAAAGATAAAAATATAAAAAGTACTTAGCTTAGTGTTCAAAAAAGCCCAGCATACTGCAGCATAGAAAATTGGATTGCTACTTGGCTATTGTCCAAATCCCGACGCTAATAATTTTGGCGCCTTGCGTTTCACACTGAGGCGGTTCATCAGGGGAATCAAAGATCTCGTGAAAATCTCAAAATAAATGCTGCCCACGTTCCACTGAAGGATCTTCTTATCTTTACTCAAAGACCATCGGGTGTAGTCCCGCAGCAAATCAGACCTGCAGCTGTGGAGGGGGGCCAAGCAGCTGGTGTACGTGCACGGCGCAGGAGACATGCCGAGGTGCAGGCTCGGCAGCCTCGCCTCTACAGGCCCAGGGCCCAGCTCCAGGACATGCGTGAGGACCAGGTCATCTCCCTGTACAGGCTGAGCACAAGGGCTATTAGGGAGCTCTATGAGGATCTCAGACCTGACCTCAAGCCCCTAACTAATCGGTCACATGCCATACCGGGTTTAGTTAAGCTACTTGCTGCTTTACATTTCTTTGCCTCTGGCTGTTTCCAACATTCACTGGGCGCAGTGGGTGGCATGAGCCGCCCCTCCTTCTCACGATGTCTCCACCAGGTACTGCGTGCCATGGTCAGCCGGGTGGGGAATTACATAGCCCTTCCCCACACTAGGCAACAGTGGGGGACCCTGAACCAGGCCTTTGCGGCTGTAGCTGGGATACCACACGTGATGGGAGCTATTGATTGCACACATGTTGCCCTGGTCCCTCCTAGAGACAGGGAGGTGGTGTTCCACAACCGCAAACACTACCATTCCCTGAATGTTCAGGTTGTATGTGATGCTAATCTTCATATTCTGAATGTGGTCCCACGGTTTCCAGGGTCCACCCATGACTCCTACATCCTGCAACACTCAGCACTCTTTCGCCAGTTTGAGGAGGGACTGTATGGGGACTGCATCTTGCTGGGTGAGTATGTCCACATATGATGTTGTCTGTAGAATAGATCATTTTCTAAGTTAACATCTGGTATATCATGAACTATATACTCTCTGTGTGTTAGGCAGCTGAGCTAACGTTCAGCAGACATTATGAACAGGGTGGAGATGTTGACTTGCATGCATCATGATGTGACATGTGACATCTGGTTTGACACAATACCTGGGGATGACATGCTGATGTTCTGGGGGACATATGCACCTGTTCAGATGCATGTACATGGGTGTGCATATCAACATGTGTGTGTATTTCACTGGGCCACAGGTGGGCTGCTGAGTGTGTCGCCCATCTCACCCACCTGTGCATTCGTGGCTTTTGAGGTAACTGTGTTATGTCATGTAACATTACTGTGAGGCACAATACAGACACTTATCGCATATCATGTCTGTGTGTGAGGGACAGACCCCTACACTGTACTGTGGTTCCCTGAACATTGTTTGGTGATTGACATGTGTTTGGCTGTGTTTGGTTTTTCGGCACATATGATAGCTGTTCATGACCTTGGCAACGTTGGGTACACATTACCATAGGTAGGGTGATGCATTGGGCATGGCCCATAACATGTGTGCATACACACGTGTGGTGTGCATAACTTTGGGACACTGCAGATGGGCGGGACTTCAGCACCATTGTATCTCATTAACCCGCTGTGTCTCTGCCTTTGAGGGATGTGACAGCAAGGCCAGGGGCCAACGTGTGAGCAGGCAGAGAGGTGTGGGTGCCCCATACACAGGTACCTTGCCAGTTCCATTAGTTGTGATAGTTCAGGGCTAATGTGGGCTACAGTGTGCAGATCTGTAGAGCACAGCCTAACAGGGATGTGAACAGGATGGTGACAGTGGACAGGGTGTCCACTGAGATGTTTGGTGGTCAGCATTCCACAGCATATGGCATTAGACTGCTATCTGTCGGTAGGTTGTCCTTAGTGGACACAGTGTTGTGATTTGTTATTTGTTTGTTGTTGTCAAAACCCCTGGTCAGAGGTGTTCTGGGTGTGCCCCTACATAGCGCATAAAACCTTAATGTGCTATATAGCTTGTTAACATCTACGTATCACATGTATTCTGTGTGCTGGTGGTCTAGGCTGCCATAGGTGGTTTCCGAGATGCGGACATTGACTGCAGACCAAAACTAATGTGCCACACATAGCAGATGTTTGTTTGCAAAACTGGGACATTGGTGTTATTTTACGTGTCTGTCCAGAATACAGGGGCCCTACCTGACATTTCTATCACCATAGGTCTTCCGTCAAATGTATATTTGTGCTGTCATATGGTTCTGTCAGGATGTGTCATGCATTTGTCTCTCAGGTCCGTACCTGTGTGAATATGTGGTGGTATGCGCTCATGCATTCACATGCATCATTCTCTTTTTGCAGGTGATGCAGGATATGGATGTCGACCCTGGCTGCTAACCCCTGTGCGTCAACCACGGACACGTGCAGAGCGGAGGTACAATGAGGCCCACGCCTCCAGCCGCTCTGTCATAGAGCGCACCTTTGGCGTTTTAAAAAGTCACTTCAGGTGTCTGGATAGGACAGGTGGGGCCTTACAATATGAGCCAATGACTGTTGCAGAGATAATCGTTGCCTGTTGCATCCTGCACAACATTGCTCTCAGGCATGATATCACTGCAGAGATTAATGAGGATCTGGCAGAGGATCCACCGTGCCCCCCTGTACGTGCCAGTGGTGACACACAGGCAGGCACAGCAGTCAGGCAGAGGTTGATTGCTGAGATATTCAGTGGTATGTATTGCACATCCTCACACATATATGTGCTGTTGTGTGCATGTGGGGTTTATAACGGGTGATGTGTCTCAACAGATAGCATCCTGTTCCATGACTGCATAGTCCTTATGCTGAACATTTTACTGTTACAAATGGCCAGGGGTGTGCGATGGACAATGTGGACAGGGCACAACAGTGTTTCTGGTTTGTTTGGGGTTTATGTGTTGAGACACCTTTATGTGTTTTTGGGGGTCACAGTACTAGTTAGTGTCTGTGTATGATAGCAACTGCTGTGCAAACACCCTGATGTCATCCTATTGTGTGTGTGAGGCACGGGGTCATGCATATGATTGGTGTTTCAATGGGGTGTAGAGGGCAACATATGTGGAGAGCTCTCATGCGGAAACCTTGTTTATGTACTATAATCAGGGTCTGCTTGTGTGTGTGTCATGCTATTATGGGCTGGCTATGTCTGTATGTTTATTATGTGTAATGCTACATGACCAACATAGCAAAGTACACATGCGCATGACTGCATGCCCATGATGGGATTGATTACATGTCACAGGTGTTGGTAGCACACCAAAACGTAACATACAGTATACCAATTAATGTGGCACATACATGGCTAGGGTTGGGCATATGGACATGGGCATTGTGCAGCCCGGGGTCCATTTAATTGTTGTACACCTATCTAATGAGCTGTCATTCATTGCAGTATTTGCAATGTACACACATACAGATGCGCAGCGGGTCAGATCATCCACGGGTGCATTACAGGGCACTACTGTGGAGCGGCATGTGTTGTATTATTTTTGTATTTTAGCGTTTTGGCATATGATGGGTGGCATATGTGGGTGATACTATCTCAACATCTGCCTCATGGCTCTCGTCCATGGTGTATGTCTGTTTTGTTAGCGGAGTACACAGCCACATATGCCTTGTGTACACTGGGAAGGGATGTTATGTCCATATACACACACTGACCTATGTGGGGGATATGTGGTGCAGGTGCACATGTCGCCTAACCATGGATTAACATTCTCCCTGATAACCAGTGGGATGACCTGGCCCCATCATGGTTTGATGAGAGACAGACATGGGTGTGTTGTCTAGCACACATGGTGCTGCAATAGCCATGTATTTAGGCACATGATCTGCACACAGATCTAGGTAATCCTTGCTGTACGGGATTTACAATGCATAATATTCCTTCACACAATGGTTACAGGGGGTGGTACAGCATATTAACAGGTATCTCAGGTATTTACTGTTGCATAACAAACAACATTTGGCCAGTCATGTACACAGAGAGGGGGTTATGTTGTCAACCTGGCCAACACAGACTGATGGTGTGACCTTGTGATGTGTTTCACACATGGTGGTTGCAGACACCTCCTTAGACAGGTGTGTGGAACAACCGAGGGTGGTGGGGGCAAATGTGTTGTGGAGGGACTGTTCATTGTTTTCATATGTCTACATGCTGCCTCTCCCATGTGGTATATCAGTACAGTGTGAGGGTGAACAGTCAGTCAGTGGGTCAGGTTGTGGGGTCTGCCAGCTGGTGACATTGCGTTGTACTGTGGTTTTCACAGATGGAAATTAACATATATGTTGTGGTTGTTGGTTTCCCTCTCCACAGGTCCCGCTTCATGAGGATGATGTTCCAAGGTACCATTCGCACATGAGGGCCCATCGTCCAGGAGGCTGTGGTCCAGGGTAGGTGGATCTACAGCTACATTGTGTGTATATGGGTTCATGGGGACAATATGTCGCCTGTTATGTGTCATTTAGGCAGCTGATGTTGTACACCTCTCTCCTGACAGCCTCCCTCACCCATGTGTTGGTGTTGTGACCCATCTCCCCATGTGTTTGTGTACAGTATGTTTGCAGGTGCACCTTTTCAGTCAGCTGTGCAGCAGAGTTATATATGTATTTGTTTGTCGTGTTGTGCGGATACTGACTTAGCTATCCTCACCATCATAGTTTGAGCAGACATTAACAAGATATCTGTGCATGTGACTCGGCCCTGATGTTCACAGGTTTGCACTTTTGCACTTACATGCCATGTATTTCAGATGTGCCACTGACGAACCTATACTGTGTATGTGTGTGTGCACTTATGTTTTGAATATGTCTTCCGGCATTGGCCAGGCATGGTACATTATCATGTGCTTTCATGGGTGTAGGCACCTGGGGGGCATCGTGGTGTGTGCTACCTCTACTGTTGTGCTGCTTATCTTGTCATAATGGTCCACATGTGTTGTGAGCTGTGTGCAGCAATGTGTCTTGTATTTTGGGTGACAGCTGTTGAGCAACATTTCTTTATCTCATATGTAGGCATGATGTGGACATGCATGAACAGTTGATGTACATGGTAAATCGACATGTGATGCTGACATTGTCTCCCTTCGGTGTGACCTGATGTGGCTATGCAGTACTTTGGGGAATTGATGATGGATGCACGATGCACACATTGGGTTTGTTTTAACATTGCTAATTGTGTCTTACATCTGGCTGTTCCTGTCCTGGGGTTTGTGATCTTCACATGGACATGTTATGTAGCATCTCTGTAGACACACACAGCTGCATATGATGTGTAGCTGTGAGATGCCGGTGTGACATGGGATTTTACATAAACATGTCCATGGGACAGCCGTGCCTGCATTTACATGTACTGTTGGCTGTCATCTACATTTTATTGAATTTACATCTCATGTAATTTGTGACCTTTCATCACTTTAGTCTGTATATTGTGCATTGTTAATGTTGGCAATCAGTTCTGTTTTTGCGAGGTATCTAACACTACCATACTTATCCTCTCGTGACACAGGGCAGACGACATGACAGAACCATTTCCTACAGGGCATCTGACCTCAACATCCAACGCCTGTTGTGGGACTGACCTTCATCTTCATTTTTCGGGGGAGATGTGACATTGGATGTTTGACCTATGTTGGTGGGACACAGGCCTGTGATGGACATTGTTGCTTTTGGACCTCTGGTTTACCCATGGGAGACCTGTACAACACACAGTGTGTGGCATGCTGTGGCTGTGTGTCCTGCAGATTACTGGGACACAGATGGACTTTCATGGACTGTGTCATATTGGATAGTGGCACTTTACTGTGCATGGCCAGGGTTTCATGTTTGGTTTTTCAATGATCTTTTGTATGTCAGGGACACCTTGGTTTTGGGACACTGCGCATCAAGGACTGACATGAGCTATGTATATCTGACATGCCTACACAGTTGGTTAGTGTATAGGTGTGTCCCATGTGTGTGACATGGCACACATGTTAGGTTAATTGGTGGGTTTCAACATCAGCATACAGCCATGTTTGTGGCATGGGGTCACACATGGAGGGATCCAATTGTCTATGTCTACCTGCCCCACACCTATACAGGGTGCAGGTTTTGCCACATACACCATTTCATGCCCAACAACATCCTTGGTAGATGTGTGGAGAGGGCAGGGGTGATTAGATTCATGTGGGGCATCACTATAACATGTTTGTCTGCAGCTGGTGCCTGTGCTTCTCACTGACTATGTTTGTGAGACACTGCATGCGGACCTATGGGCTCGTTGTGTTTCACTGTAGGCTGTCTGCCCATCATTTTCATGTGGACATGCTAGTTATTGTATATGTTTACTGTACTGACGTGACACTCTGCATGTATGGCCCCGCCTTGCATTGCACATTTCCAGGGTCGAGTTTTACACCCTGCATTGACAACAGTCTCATTAGCCCATTAAATTTTGTGTGTGCCAGTGTGGGTATCCATCGACCTCCTACACCTCAGCATGTCATGGACCATGCTATAGGTAGGCAAACACTGTCCACCAAACAAAAATATGCAAGGGGACATACTGCACGGTGTTTTGTCTGCATCTTTTGGAGAGTTGTGTGTTTTGTATTCTCTGTGTGTTAATATGTCTCTGCTACCTGTTAGCATACAGTCATTCAGCTCTAGATGATATGTGTGATGTACACTGTGATGCAGCGGACCCTCTGGACAATGTGAAACACATTTTTAGATATTGAGAAAAACAAGTTTCAGATGCTATATCCTGAGGGCCCACATAGAGGAAGCAGGAGAGCCAGCCTGGATGCAGGGGTACCACACCTCTATGGGCAGGACTTGGCACCAGTCAGTCACAATTTCAGTAGTGACAGAGCAGACTCATTGAGGGAAATGAGCAGGCCGCAGTGCAGACCAAGGAGCCACTTGGTGAGCAGGCCAGGGAGCAACTTGGGGAGCAGGCCAGAGAGGGGGCCAAGAGGCAACTTGGACAGTGGGCCAAGGGGTGGGCCAAGGTGTAGGCCAGAGACCAAGCCAGAGACAACTACATGGAGCAGCACTTCAGGGAGCCATCAAGGAAGGAGGTGCTCTCCCATCCAGCTGGGGAGACGGCCCTATCCAGGGAGAGGGGCTAAACCACAATCTGATGGAAAGATATGCAGCTGTGAGGGATACTCGAGACAGCAACAGTACTTTTAACACTTTTTATAGTTATATCCAGAGAGAGGGGTGGAAAGTTCAGAGGCCTGGTGAACAGGGTACAGCTGAGAAGGCGCCACCACCAGCTAACTGCCACGGGAGTGGAGGCAGGGGCCGGGGACATCAGCTGCAGCCCTGCCTCAAATAGGTTTCTGGCACACTCTGGAGGAAGAGAGACACAGTGGGATTAGTTGAGCCAGCAGGTATTAGGCCTCACGCCTTCCCTGGAAGAGACTACAGATAGCTCAAGGGTGACACAGTTCTTGCCTGTGATTGTTTGCATAAACCTAGCACAGGAGAGGAGCAGAGGTGAGGATGTCATCTGTATAATAATGACACCTTGAAGCTGCAAGTAACGGATGATTTGCCCACGACGGATACTGTTGGTGCTAAAGGTTGGGACAGGGGAGCTTTTAAAACCAGGGCAGCTGGACAGCCAGGGTTCTATCCTATAGCCATGAGCCACTGCCCCAAGCTGACAAGCAAGCATTGGAACACGGTTTGGCACACCTTCAGAAAGCCGCAACTCAGGCCCATTGATGCTTCTAATTCTGAGCTCTCACACATGGAATGGCTGCCAGTGGAATCTGGGGGTGAGATGGCAGGAGAACCCATGTCATGCATGTATTGTACAGTGGGGTACTAGAATCTGTTTGATGTTCATGAATGTATGACGTGATAACATGATGCCTTATGATTTAAGTTACGGTGATGATTGACAGTTGTTACATTGACCATTTTGTATGAGTGGATCCTTATGCAAGGATTACTACAGGCCTGTAACTTTCAGAGCCGCATATTTGTAACATATTGCGCAAAGTTGAAATAAATACCTCTTATTTTTTCCCTACACTTGGCTGTGGCGTTACTTTATTCGGAGGTTTGCAACATGGGTGGGCCAAAGGTCCGCTACCTTATGACCCTCACAACTGGCCAACCCTGATCCCCCTAATCGTATGCGACGGCCAGCCTCCGGTGGACACACTATGCCACCACCAGACGGGGCTGCGGGGGACAACACTGAGTCCTTTCTGATGTGCCAGTCAGCCATTATGTGGGAGGATAGACCTATCTTTATGAGGGTGTTTGTCACATGACAACATTGTGCCAGCATATGTTGTTCTCATTTGGGGGTCACCTGTGTTGCATGAGGGCTATGTTGAGGGGGGGGGACAGGTGATTTGTTTGGGGTCCATGGCTTACAACGCCTAGCTTATACATGCCCTCATATGTTGCTCACACATTGTGGCCAGGCAGCAGATGCTCGGGTATGTGGCCCTGGTACCCAGTGCATATCATGCACCTGGTACACATTAGATTCCATGACACTCAAGTGTGCTCAGGCAAGGACCTTTATGTGGCATGTGTGTTTGTACCTTGCTGATTGTGTTCCCATCGTTGAACAGGGAGGTGCTTACTTTGCAATTCTGATTACACTGTGTACAGTAACTGTGAGGGGTGATCCAAGTAGGGATATGTATTTTACAAACATGGGTTTATTTTGGTACTTGGTCATGCTTACACACATGCACTACAATGTGTACCTTTTAGTAAGTCCTGACTCCTTCTGACTTTGGGACTCCGTGGTTACCTTGACAATGTTCCTCGGGTTAGTTTTCAAGGGCCACATGATCTGGTTTTTTGAAATGAGGCGTGGTTGCCTTGTGTGCAAGACATTTTTGTGAAAACTAGGCTGCTCCTCCTCTCATCGTGCACATTTACACTTGTGTGTACTGAGTTGCTTGCAAGGTCCATGTCCACCTGTGCTCACAACAGTGTACAATGGCAGCTGGGCATGTGTCTGTCCTTTTGCACATCAATGGTTCTTACTGGTTCAACATACAGACCCTGTATTTTGAATATTAGGTCGTCCTTGGGCTCTGTGTGTTCTTTGTGGGTGTGTTTATTGGGACATGTTTCCAATTAGGTTATCCGGTTAGGCCACAACATCAGTGTTATTACATTGTGATTTAGGTTATGATGACTTGACCATTACTTCACAGCAGGTTCATCACCTCTACACACACCCTTGTCTCTGGTCAGGGTGCAGCAGGGTGTGCACTGTGTGCTGCCTAGCCAGCACATATCATCTGTTACATAGCTTTCTCTCATTATGTTGTTTACACTGCTGTGCACCTGGGGGTGTGATGTGATGATTTTCAACAGGTGTGTGTTCACCCTTTTTCATGTGGTTTTCTCTGCTGTCCTGTCCATGATCACTACATTGCTTCACCACGCATCCTCCACTGCCCTTGGTGATTAGTTGCTTTCCTCTTGTTATGTCTGTATATATTTATGGAATTGTTTTGGTCTCACACGTTTTACAGGGTCAGGGGAGCGTTTCATACAAGGGAGTGGGGGGGAATGTTACATGTTGGTCACGGTCATCACCAGGGGGCGCTACAGTGACAGTTTAAACACGGGACATGGGACATACTATGGACATTGACAGATTGTGCACATTGTCATATTTGTATGGGGTGGTTTACGGGGTTGCATTAAGGGTTTCCTGGGACAGTATGTTTGTCATCTATTTTGGATTGCATTTGTGGTCTGTGTTGTTACCAGGACATCTTGGGTGGCTGTGCATGATACATGGGGCATACAGTTTGGGGTGTCGATTGCAGGTCCCTTGCGGGCATTTGGTTCATTTGTTGCTTACAGTACCAGAGGTGGTGGGGGATTGTCTGGTAGTTGTGCCGTGGCCTTGGCAACACAGTCTGTTGTTAGTTTGGGCGTTCTGTGCTTCATGTATGACTTTGTTGGTGAGTGGGAGGGCTTTGTATTGTCTCCTTGCTTCAGGTGCCTGTATGTGTGTTTCTTTCATTATTGGGGTGATGTGGATTGTATATTTTGCATGCTGTATCTACAGCCTGACAAATCATTGCGTGTTTGTGCATGCATCCCTGGTCCCAAATACAGACTGTGATGTGATATGTACCCAGGGGTTCTGCAGGGACATTTGTGCATGGTTTCACTTGGGGGTTTGCCTGTCCTTACAACCGGCATTCGTGTGGTGTGAGGGCCTGTACTATTTCTGACTGCATCTGTTGCTAAAACACACACATTGGTGCTGTTTCCTACCTGTTGCTGCATTAACATTTCTGGTGTTGTTCGTAGGTGTGATTCCTCTGTGTTCTCTTGGATGTGTATGCGTGTCCTGCATGTGTGTTTTCCATTTGTCGGACACTCATATGTTGTCAGGTTTGTGCTGTGGACACATTGTACACCCATCTGGGTTGTGAGCCATGCATCTGTCCATCTTCGGTCTGCCAACTCTTGTGTCATCCTGCCCTGATGTGCATGCAGCTACAACCCTTCCTGTACTCCTACACCTTCCTGCATCTCATCTCTCCATGTTTGCCGCTCCTGTGTTTGCTCTACATATCACCACTAGTCCAGTGTGATCATGATAATTCACAGATCCTGCCATTTCAACCTCCTCTGCTGGACACATCTTCCCATCCACTGTTGCACACCAGCATTATAACATGGTACATTATCCATCAATCTGTACATAGGTACAGCTGCCGCCATTCTGTTTCTCCATCTCTATTGCTGCCTCATAGCCTTGTGGAGATCTTTGTGTTACAGCACCTGTCGTGTCAGTGGTTCTTGTACTTATGGTTTACCTTTACTTTCGGCTCTGTGCATTATTTGGGATACATGTGCACTCACATTGGATGATGTGGTTGTTTATGATGTGCATTGTGTTGGAGCCTAGAGGAACGATACTCTGGCTAGGCTTGTGTCTACATGCCAGCACAACTTGTTGTACAGTTGCATTCTGACAAAAGATGTCACTCAGCCAACCTTAGTGAATGCTCATTTGGGACCATGACCCCTGCACCATCAGGCAATGCCATGACCATTCTGCTACACTGCTGTTCCCTCCTGCATGTCTGCTCACCTACCTAGGATTCCCCAGTATTAGACTGCAGAGTGATCCAGCACTGACTGTGTTTGGACCATGCCCAGCCTCATACTACAGACTGTAGAGCACCCTCCCCGGTGATTTAATTGGTGGACATAGCATTTTAAAATTTGACAGGTGCGTTACCTTATAGTGCACCATATGCATTACCTGGTATTACAATGCTTTCATAGTGCATTTGCAGGGTGGAGTGCTAACAATAACATATAAAATGCCTCCTAGATCAATTTTGCTCATGACAGGTGATGCCTCATCCATCCATCTTCATGGGGCACTGCGGGGGATTGAACCCCCGATCCGTGCTCCGATGGTAGGTGTCATTACCATTGTGCTGCGGCTCTGCTCGTGTGCTTTCACATCAGCGCGCCGCCTTATGCCTCACAACGTTCCTCTGCCTCGTAGATGATTAGCGCGCCGCCTTCTGCTGCGCACTATTTCTGTGCCTCCTAAAATGGTGGTTGAGCCAGCCGCTTCATTGCGCACTGCGGGGGATTGAACCCCCGATCTGTGCTCCGATGGTAGGCGTCGTCGCCATTGTGCTGCGGCTTTGCTCGTGTGCTTTCATGTCAGCGCATCTCCTTATGCCTCACAACGTTCCTCTGCCTCGTAGATGATTAGCGCGCCGCCTTCTGCTGCGCACTATTTCTGTGCCTCCTAAAATGGTGGTTGAGCCAGCCGCTTCATTGCGCACTGCGGGGGATTGAACCCCCGATCTGTGCTCCGATGGTAGGCGTCGTCACCATTGTGCTGCGGCTCTGCTCGTGTGCATTCACGTCAGCGCGCCGCCTTATAACTCCCGCGCAGCTTTTCATGGCGATAATGTGCGGGGCGCACATGGGTGCCGCGCACATTGGCGCATATGTAAATCACGGGTTTTTCTTTTTCGGGCCGGAATGCCCACTCCTTATATGGCACCCGCACACTACCGCGGACCCGCACGTTAGGAATGTTTAGTAAACATACCCCTTTATCTTCCTAGCATGTCCTGATGTGACATTGTCTCAGTCAATACAGGGTATAATTAAAATCTTTCATTATTACTTTGATGTAAACTTTGTCAGCTTTCCTAGTTTCTGTTAGCATTTCTACATTTATTTATTTGGTATACATTTGTATGCCGCCACTTCCAGCGATCAGCAGCGGACCAATGGTGTAAAATACAAGGGAGTAAAGTATAAAATCAGATTGAAAATACAGTATGATTTGAGGGAGGGGTACACCACAATCACATAGAAATTACAAATATACATTACATTTTGATCACCCGGGTTTGAGCAACAAATGAAATAATAAATATACATTTGATTGATCAGGTTATAAATATACATTTGATTGACCAGATAAGTTACAGTTTTATCATCCAGTTTGAGCAACCAGATAAATTACATGTTTATCAAGAACATAGATTACAGTTGTATAATACATTGGCAGATATGCAATCTTATTAACATTGACATCGGATCTATTTTTCTACCTCTTGTGCTTCGGGGGGTTAGGCAACTTGGGTAAGGAGGGAGTGTTGAATCTGACTAGGTGATACCGTAATGTGTTTGGAACAGGTGGGTTTTAAGCTTCTTTCTGAAGTCCTGTATATTGTTGATCAGTCGTATCTCATGAGGTAGTTTGTTCCAAAGCATGGGTGCAGTGTACGTGCATGCCCGGTTGCTCGTTCCCTCTTTGACATCTCTTATACTGCTGGGAACGCAGAGTGTGTTCAGGTTAGTAGTCCTTCGGCATCTGTTGGGGGGCTGTGTGGTTATGAGATTATCGAGGAATGATGGGGATATCCTGTGAATGATTTTGAAAGTTGTTACCAGTATTTTGTATACTGCACGTGCAGAGATTGGGAGCCAGTGAAGCTCAATCAGTACTGGTGTAATGTGATCCTTCAGTTTCTTATTCAAGATGATCCTGGCTGATACATTTTGCGCCAATTGTAAGATGTTTATGTTTTTTTTTGGTAGACCTTGCAAGATGGCATTACAGTAGTCAAAGTGAGGAATGATGAGCGCTTGAGCTACTGTTCTGAAGTCTGTTTGTTCGATTATGTTGCGTAGGGGTTGAAGGACTCTCAGCTTGTGAAATATTGCTCTGTTGGTTAACCGGAGATGTTTGTCCATTTTTAGGTTAGCATCAATGAGAACTCCTAGATATTTGATCTCATTTTTAGATTGATAGGTGTTGTTGTTAATGGTGATTGAAGCAGGCGGTTTGAAGTCTTGTTTACTCGATACGAACATCACATCAGTTTTTTTGTGGTTTATCGACATGTTGTTATCTTGGAGCCAATTTTGCATTTCGCCTAGACATTCTTCTATTTGATTGAGATTAGGATTGTCTATATCAAGTTGAGTGTACAACATGATATCATCTGCGTATAAGTGGTATTTGATGTTATGCTTTTGGAAAATCGTACAGACTGGTTGGATGTAAATGTTGAATAGCAGGGAGGAAATAGCTGAGCCCTGAGGTATTCCTTGGGTTTGGGGGAAAGGCTTTGCCTGCTTGTTATTGAAGCATACCTGTTGCATTCTATTTGTGCATTCATCTGTCTGATCATTCTGGCCAGGTGGAGGATAATACATCCTCACTGCCATTCCCTTCCTCTTTTTACATGGAATTTCTCTCCATAGAAATTCTACAGTGTATTTTGTTTCCTGCAAAACCTTTACTTTGTTTGAGTCAATCCCCTCTTTCACATATAGAGCCACTCCACCTATGTGGTCTACCCTTTTATTGAGACATAGTTTGCAGCCTGCTATCACAGTTTCCCATTGACTATCCTCCCTTCATTATTGGGTCTCTGAGATTACTTTATTTAACATTTTTTTATACTGCTTTATCATTTCAATCAAAGCAGTTTACATTGTAACTTAAACTTGATAAACATACATTAAACAGGGACATTGATAACTTGGATTTTTCAGAGCAATGGAGAGTTAAGTGACTTGCTCAAGGCCACAAGGAGTACTAATGGGAATTGAACCCTGGTCTCTGGGGTCCCAAGCCAGTGCTCTAACCACTAGGCTACTCCTCCACTTCAAGCTGAAATGCCAATTATATCTAACCTTTCATTCAGTGGGATATATTCTAACTCTCCCATCTTAGTTTTTAGACTTCTAGCATTTGCATACAGGCATTTCAAAGTTTGTTTTTGCTCATACTACCAGTCTGGCTATCGGATGACAGGGATAATTTCGAATCTTTCAACTTTGACTGATTTTTACTTAAAGGCACCTGGGATACTTTTACCTTTATTTGAACCTCTCTATCAGAATACCCTAACTTCACTGTTGTGCTAGTATCCTTCAAAGATACATCATTCCAAACCATGAGCTCTTGGGAGACTGTCGGCTTTTCCTCATTATCTAGTTGAAAAGCTGCTCTGTCTCCTTTTTAAAGGGTTAATGCCAACAGCTTGGTTCCACCCTAGTTAAAGTAGAGCCTATCCTTACGGAAAGATCCCCTCCCCCTTCCCAAAATGTTGCCCGGTTCCTAAGAAATCCAAAACACTCTTCATTGCACCATAGTCTCAACCATGCATTGAGACTGGACTTAGTAAACAGATTTAAAAAATTACAGCGTGACAGTGGTTAAACCTGACTCTCTGGAACTGTAACAATGTTATTGTTTTACTTCTAGGTTTCTGATTCAAATCCAGCCCAGGTTGGTCAGGGCTTTAAAAGGTGATCTACTTGAAAAACCTTGATGGTCTCAGTTTATTTCCCAGTTGATCTACCTGTTTGCATTATGCTGACTCACAAAGGTGCACTTCAGTGGGCCCCTGGTCTGCTTGATGACTGGGGTTGAGGGTGACTCTAAAGCTGGATACAGAAACAGTTGTGCTGGTGTCTGCGCTGTTTTGCCACTCTCCTCTCTTCCCCCATAGAGCAGAGTAGTAAAGCTCCCTAGGGATAATTAGGACCTTCTCCACACTGGGGATGAGAAGGAATAACACAGACCCAGAAAACCACACAGGAATCCACAGAAACCTTTAAGCAAAAATACCCATATAATGTGCTTCCTGTCTATGGATACTTTGTTTAATGTTTTACTTACCTGAGGGCTTTTATATAGATGGGGTCTTTGTTCATGTGTCTCTGATGATCTTAGTTTAACACTCCTTTCAGTAGGTTAGCCAGTGTTCTGCAGAACACCCCTTCATTGATTGGTGGTGCCATCTTCTCTCAGCAGCCCTTATCAAATAATTCCATGGTCCAGAATGCTGGAATGCTCTTGATGACATCATCTGCGCAGCCATGCATTCATCTCCAGGATAGGAGCTTCTCTGTCTTGGCCTTTTGGTGAGGATTCCCTCAGTGTCAGCAGCTATCCAAGAGCAAGGTTATAAAATGTTATATAGAATGTACGAGTGTCACCCTGGCAAAAATTCACTGAATACTGGGCACTGGAAGGGGTGTGAAAAGGTGGAGGACTTTCTGCATATGTGGTGGACATGTCCCATAGTCCAACAAATATGGGAATGGATGGGAGAGATGGTTGGGGAGGTACTAGGATGGACGGGCCCAATTAGCCCGGTGGGAGTTCTGCTGAATGAGTGGGGGGGGGGGGGGGGGAGAGATGGAGAAATTTCTTAGGTTGTTTGCTTCTGCAGTGAGGATGGAAATTGCAATTGATTGGAAAGGCCATGGTGATGACTCAGCTGGATTTTGTTTGCCATATGATTAAGATGACTGCAAGTAAGAATCATTACCTGGGTTCCTTTCAAAAAATGTGGGTGCTATTTGAATGGTGGCAACAGAAACGCATACTTTAAAGGAGAGGGTAGAGTGCGAAGTAGGGATGGATCCGGTGGAGGGGGGAGGGGAGAAGATCACAGGTAGGAGGGGTAGGAGAGTGGAGGGTGGAGTTTCAGGCCACTCATTTAAGGATAGTTATAACAGGGGTCAGGTGCATAAAGAGATTGAGTTGAGGAAATGGAGAGGAGGGTCAGAGGGGTTGAAGAGGGAAATAAGCGGGACATAGGATTGTTTTAACATTTGTTTTGCTTTTTTATAATACCCTTATGCTCTGAAATTTCCATGTTAGTACGTTTACCGGTTATTCAACAATGTGTTTTTGCAATCGATGAAAAGTATTGAACCACCCTTGACAATCTTGGAAGGACTGGAGGGAAGACTAGGTGGGGCAGATTGTGTATCTACTTTATATTCTTCACTGGCATTCATGAAGGAACAAGACAAATATATTTCACAAAAGATAAAAAGCTGAATTAAAGTTAAAAAATAAAAATGCAGACAGTACCTTACAATGGTATTTGTGTATTTAATAGCACAGTTGACTCTAAGGTGCCGAGTTAAATCAAACTCAAAACAATTCTTCTGATACCTAATAATAAATGTAAAATGTTATTTTTGCTTCTATCATTATTTTTAATTTAGGATCAAATTCATTAATTTCATTCTAAATTATTTTATGAATTATACTTTCATAAATTAGATGAGTATTTTTGTATGGAAAGAAATTGGCTTGAGAATAACTGGTCTTTCACTTTGCTGTCAATCAAGCTATTCAGTGTGGGGGAACGGAACTGGCTTTTTAAAGAAGGCATCAGAGTTCAAAAGCTTTTGATCCTTTGGTTGAAGCATTGACTTTGACTGTCTGATTTCTGAAGTGTTTTAGTGTAAGCCAGAGCTTTAAATCTTATCATGTCTGTAGTGTGCAAACTTTCACTTCAACTTCTCTTGTAGTAAGAACTACATAGGATTTAGGGCGCTACCATTAGGCAAACTAGATGGTCACCTAGAGTGCTGGTCCTCCTGAGGCTCCAATTGCTTAAGACTCACCTGTTTATAGAAACATATGGACAAATAATTTGATTTTAATTAGCATTGTATGCCATAGTATGAATTGTTCCTCTTATTAGATTCTATTGTATGGTATTGTATTGTAACGTATTGTATTTCTGTCCTCCCTTACTCATAACATGTAAACCTTATGTTGTCTTGTCAACCACTTTGACTGAAGGATAAGGTGGTATACAAAACTGGTTAAATAAATAAATAAATAAATTGCTGCCATCGCCGCCTTCTCTGGGGCCTGTAGCAACAGCAATGGACACCAAACTGTGACGCAGCACTTACCTGCCCATGTCGGTGCTGCGTCGTGATTTTCTTTATTTTTTTATCTTTCTCTTCTGCCTCCCTCTGGCGTAGACTTCTGGTCTGTATAAATCGGAAGCCTGTGCCGGAAGGGGGAGAACAGGAAGATGCAAAAATAAAGGAAACCAGGACGCAACACTGGCATGGGCAATTAAGAACTGCATCGCATTTGGGTCTGTTGAGGCTGCTGCAGGCCTCGGAGAAGGGTAGCCGCAGTGGCATTGGGGATGGTGGGGGACCATGGGGGTGGCAGGATGGAGAGCCCATCTAGGGTGCCTCCATTCCTTGCACCAATCCTGATTGGGGGGGGGGGGGGAGGGCATATTGAACAGCAGTGGCCATCACCACTTTTTCCAGATAATGTTTTAGCTAATTAGCCAGCGGCAGTATTCAGCTGCTGCCTGGATAGCTCAAGCAGCTAAAGTTAGTCCAGCCTTTTCTCTGATCTAACTTTAGACATTTTATTTAGCTGGTTAGCAGCTCAATATAGCCACTGACTGGCTAATGTTTATCCCCCCCACCAACCCCTGGAATACCCCGACGCTAAGCAGTTAGCTTTGGGGCATTTAACCAGGCTATGCACGGATATTCAGCAGCAGACATTGGACATGAGCCGCTGAATATCCCGGGATACGGCATTTATGTGGTTTGTAGGCCTTTGGAATATGCCTCCCTATAATTTTTTTCAATAGAAGTAGTGTTGATGAAACCCTGATATCCACTTTAGAAAAGGATTTTTGAAGAACGAAGAACCAGGGCAATCTGAATGAACAAGAGTGATTATAACTAATTAATCCGATAGGGATTTTCAGTAACGCTACATTTTATAGGGTTGATGTCAAAAGTCAACTGAAATTTCAGTCATGTTTAAAGTTGACATTAAAAAATATATACAAAACTGCCTATAAATTTGTTTGTTTTTATAATTGCCTTTCAACAATGCATGGATTTTCACAGATCTTGAGAAGACTTACTCAATGACTAAGAACTGCCGTACTGGGTCAAACCCAGTATCCCATTTCCAACGGTGGTCAATGCAGGTCACAAGTATCTGACAAATCTCAAAAATAGCCAGTTCCATTCTACGTATCCCCAGGATAAGCAGAGGTCTTCTCTTGGATTACCTTAATAATGGCTTATGAACTTTTCCTCCAGGAATTTGTCCAAACTTTTTTTAAACCCAGTTACACCACCTGCTTTTACCGCATCCATAGGAAAGTTCCATTGACAAGTTATATGTAAGAGAAAAAATATTTTCTCCGATTTGTTTTAACTATACTATTTTGTAGCTTTATGGCGTGTTCCCTAGTCATTTTTGAAAGTGTAAACTATTGATTCATGTCTTCCTGTTCCCTCCACAGGATTTATAGACTTCTGTCATATCACTCCTCGGTCATCTCTCCCTCCAGGCTGAAGAGTCCTAATCTCTTCTACCTTCCTCATAGGAGAATCATTCCAGCTCCTTTATTATTTCATTCGCCTTTCTCTGTATCTTTTCTAATTCTGCTATATCTTTTCTGAAATGTGGAGACCAGAATTGCACATAATACTCAAGGTGCTTTCTTACCATGGAGTGATACAGAGGAGAAGGTTTTATCTTCAAAAGCTAGTCTACAAACGTATTAAGTTAGTCCAATAAAAAGGTATCAATTTATTTTCCTTTTTGTTTCACTTTTTATTTAACTTCCATTACAGTGGACACTTCTTTATCTAATGTGGAACCTAGTTGTATAAGGGTCTACAGGGCCCGTCAAGTACTGGCATTCCTGACAAACTCCATTACAAGCAAGGTAATACTCTGCCTGAAAGCTCTCAAAGGGATTTTTGTGTTCATTTTTAAAAGCTAATTCTTAAAGGGGTTTTGGTATTCCTTTTTAAAAGCTAAGAGCCTGATCCAGGAAGGGACACATCTAGGCCGTCCAGACGTCCCGGAGCAGGATGGGCTTCCTTGTACCCAATTCTGCACTGCAAGCTAGATGCCCCCACAGTAGCAGGATCGGGCACCAGGATGGCCCGGCATGCCCCTTTAGCAGTTGCAGGAAACATCCAGGAGGCAGGACAGCCAGGCCCCCTCTGCTCCTGCAGGCCGGACACCCCCCTGATCAAGTTTCCTGCCGCCCAACTCTTGATGGGGTCTGTCAGGGCCAGAGTCGGGTGGCAGGGCCTCACCTTCAACTGCGCCATTGCTGCTGGGCCGGTGAGAAGGGGCACCCAGCGCTTATTCCACTTCCAAGGTAGAATAAGCTGGGCGTCTTCCCGGTATTCCATGGACGTACAGGGCCATGATCTGAATTGGCCCTGTACGCCTGGGTACCTAGCCCGCCCATGCACTGCCCACGCCCCGCCTCCATGCCGCACCTGTCCTGCTCTCCCCGCACAGTGGCTCTGTGCATGCAGGGAGAGAGGAATGTGGAATCAGGGCAGGATGCTGTGTGGGGCTGCACATCCCACCGGGACATAGAGCCCCACAACTCGCCTTATAGAATGGGCACTAAGTCTTTTTTTCTATACTGTAAAGGGGGAATTTTTTGTTTGTTAGTGGTGTTGGGCAAAGCTCTGTCAGAGTTCATTGTCTTTGTTCCAGTTACCCAGTCACAGCTAACTCTATTAAGCCACTGACCTCATCAGGTATTAGATCCCTCCATACCCACCCCGGCATCCATTCACCTCATGTGAGCATTCTTGCTTTATAGGGCAACTCCTCAAGTAGCTCACACAGAGACATAGAACAGCACTGTTAGAACACACTTAAAAGGTTAATTGCTTTTTCTCTTATAAGACAGCTGAGGAAGAGGTAGGGGCTTTGGTAGGTCTCTCTCTTTTACTTCAACAGGTACCAAAGCTACATCAACTAAACAATGGCTGGGAAAAATTGTATTGCTAAAGCTGTTGCCCCCATTACAGCTTCTGCCTCTGTGCAGACAGAGATCCCAATGCCAGTTGAAGGACAGGTCCCATTTGCAGGATGCCTACATGCTGAGATTCTCAGGAAACAAGCGGAGGAGTTCAGGGAAGAGGTGGTGAGACTAAGGGGTATGTTTACTAAAACCCCGCTAATGTGCGGGCCCCGGTAGTGTGCAGGTGCCATATAAGGAGTGGGCGTTCCCCGCTAAAGAAGAAATGCCGGAATTTACATATGCGCTAAGGTGCGCGGCGCCCTTGTGCGCCCCGCACCTTAGCGCATCAGACAGCTGCACGGGAGGTATATGTGTCACGCTGATGGGCAAGCAAAAGAGCAGAGCCACAGCACAATGGTTAAGGCACATACCAATGGTGCAAGAAGCAGGGGTTCAACCCCCCACAGAGCCCAATAAAGGCAGCTGGCTGAGGCATTAATTTATGAGGCAGTGAAATAATGGGTGGCATAAGGCAGCGTGCTAATGTGTTTGGAGGCATATGAATGATGGGTTGCATAAGGCGGCATGCTGATGGGCATAAGGCGGCATGCTAATTTTCTAGGAGGCATCTCAATATGGGGCGGCATAAGGCGGTGCGCTGATGAGCAAACAGCAGAGCAGAGCCACAGCACAATGGTTAAGGCATGCACCAATGGTGCAGGGATCAGGGGTTCAATCCCCCACAATGCCTGATGAACAAGGCTGGCTGGGGCAATGCATGTTATGGAGAAGATTGCTTTAGGAGGCATTTTATTTATATTTTAATTATCAATAATAGCAAACGCACTCTCAAAGCGTGTCAACATAAGGCGTCCTATAAGGCACATAGTAAAGTGCACTGTCCGCCACGGCACCCTAACATGTCCCCTATAGGGCACCCTATAATTTGCATCACAGGATAATGTATAGTGCACCTTATATGGGCAGGAGCCAGAAGGTGCCCTATAGGGCGCCCTATAAAGCGCCCTCAGAGGCACCGTATGGGTACAGTACGGTGAGGGTGTTTTTGCTGGCATCAAAAATGTACATAAAAAAAAGATGATGCTATGGCCAACCCTATCAAATAACCCCACTGTGGGTTTGAACCCATGACCTCTGGCTTCACAGGCAGTGACACAACCATTGGGCTACAGCTCCATAGCTACAAGCAAGCCCCTGGCTGGCTGTAGAGAGCCTGCACGTCACCACACAGACAGTCTGCTGCAGCCACCAGGACAGGGTTAGCCCACCCGTACCCATGATGCACTGCACATGCAAATCAGCTGTCCACAGATGAACACAAGATGGGGAATGCACCCCCACAGCACCTCGGCCTGGTAGGGGGGAGTGACCGGGTGCACCCCCACAGCACCTCGGCCTGGTAGGTGGTACTGACCGTGTGTTTTACTAGCACAGAGTAGCTACACACCGTCACATTGTGTGGGTACTGTGCTCACCCTGAGTGTGCGATGAGGCGGCCAGGACCAGGTCCACAACACCTTCCATGACTGAAAGAGGTCATGCCAGAGGTCCAAAGCAGTTTTAAAGTTTCAGATACATAGTTTCTGCACTAACACCTTGGATATCTCTGTCTGTTTCAGTCAGGTGTAGCCCCCATGGACCCCCAGGTGGGGCATGCACCACCTCCTTCTCCTCCAGGGCCAAGGGTGGCAAACAGGGTCTCCTAACAAAAGATCCACCTTCTACCTCCCTGCAAAGGTGGCAGTAGAGGGGACCATCAACCCCAGTCCTGCTGATGGACATACACCCCACACGGCAGTCAATGCAGCTCTATACATATCCATAACACAATAGCAGACAGACATTAGGCCTGGATATGGTAAGCCTCACCCCCAACACTATCTGACATTCTCCTGCAGCAAGGCATCAGCTGCTGCATCCTGCAAGCCACTCCATCAAGACACACACCAGCTGCAAACAGCCTGCTAGTTAGGTCATAGTGCATGTTCCCAGTGGAGATGCATGCACCCAGAACTGGGATGCCAGCATACACAGCAAGCAGATAAATCAGTGACTGGGCCCCAAAAGGAAACCCATATCTATCACATTAGAGAAAAACTATATAGCACTATGGGGGTGCCTAGCCATGCTGTGGTCACTGCACAGTCAGGGTGAGAGTGAGCTCTCAGCGGGACATACTGAGGTCACCCTGTCTGTGTAGGTGGTAGCCGGGCAGTAAAATGTCCCAGTCAGTACCCTATGCCCTGTGCAGATGCACCCTGGCCAGGCCACCCTGTCCGGCCTATACCCATGGTACCTTGCTCCTCATTATGCACATTGGCAGCACAATACTGGCAACAGTGCTGGCAGTGTGGGCTGTGGAAGGTGTTTGCAGCCACCACACACTGGATAGACAGACAGCCACCCCCACACCTATGCCAGCATTGTGCCACTATAGAGGGGTTCAGCAGCCATACCCACCACACCAGTCCTGGGCACTGTACAGACATGGATATGGTACGCAATATTGTTGGGGGTCACTCCCCAGGGGGGTTAACACTGTTGGAGACCAGACCTGCAGCACACACCGCAGACATCAGAATGATTGTTATGATGGAGCTCAATGAGCAAAATGTGCTTAACGTAGGACTTGCTATCTGCCAGTTATCATAGGAAACGTCTGATAGCTGTGTACCGTATACCCAGGTGTAGGGTGGCATTGCTAGGGTATGCATGTGGTAGTATTGGGAGATGCACGCAGGGCCCAATGTCCTGCCTCTCCAGGAGGCATTAGCCAATGGGGCCTGTGGGTGTGGGTGTGGGTGTGTCTGCCCCTGTTGGCTGCTGCTTTACGGCAGAGATTCCCAACTCCAGTCCTGGTGTGCCAAACACTGTTCGGGTTTTCATGCTGTCCCTCATAAATATGCATGAGCTACATCTGCATACCATGGGGGTGGTGCATAGATATGCAGCACAGGCATCTTTAGTAGAGGCAGCATGGAACCTGAATGGTGTGGGGCCCTCCAGGACTTCATTTGGGAGACTCTGCTCTAGGTAATGCGCCTGTGTATGGTGTCTGTGTTTGGTGTGGTAAAATATAGGCGTATTAACCATGCGTATGTTCTCAGCATTAAACGTTTGTCCTTACTATCACGGTTTAGTTGTGGGAAAAATATGTGGACAGGATTTGCAGTAGCCCCAGCTGGCCTTTGAACCTGTGACCTTTTGTTCTTGCACACACTGTCTGTGTGCACTGCACCACCGTGTTGCCACAAATATGCTGCAGTCCCTGGGGAGTCCATGACTGTACATCCAACAGAGCCTGTCTTGCGGTGGATGGTGCCAGCCTGCACAGGCCTAGGCCACTGTCTGCTGTGGCTTGCAGCCACTGCCCCCTCCACCACCTGTACCCTTCCGCCAACATGCAGACATGTCCTTATCTGGGAAAAAGCATATGACCTGATTGAGTTGCGGCACTCCAGGACTGAATGTGGGGTATTCGGCTGTAGGTAATGCCCATTGTTATGGTTTGTGTGTGGTGTAGGGTAAAATATGGTTGCATGAACCATGCTTATGTTCTCTGCAATAAAGGAGTGTCTTTACTATCACTGTTTAGTGGTGGGTACAACTATGGGGACTGGGTTGGCAGGAGCCCCAGCTGGGATTTGAACCTGTGACCCTTTGGTCCTACAAGTGCTGGCTGTGTCTGCTGCACCACACTGTGGCCACAGAAACAGTGCAGTCCCTGGAGATAGGAAACCTGGCTGGATGAGTCAGAAACCCTGCTCTGCACAATTTTACTGTGGGCTCATTTACCTTGTATGGAGACAAACGGGCAAATAAACCTCATAAAAAACCTCGAAAAAAGGGGCAAACACCCATAACCAAGCTGGGCAACAGTGATAGCAAAGGGCAACAATAAAAAACACTCCCAGGAAAGCTCCAATAAAATAAAATGAAATTTCTTTTTTTTGGAGCTTTCCTGGGGGTGTTTTTTATTGTTGCCCATTGCTATCACTATTGCCCAGCTGAATTGTAATTTTTAACATTTTTGTTGTGCTCATTTTTGATTTTTATTTGCGAGTTTGTTCTTTGCACATGTATCACACTGCTCACGTTTTGTAGGTTTCCCCGGTTTTGCTGTACATTGCTGACGGAAATGGTTTCTCTTCCCTTTAAATCGTCTCTAACGCGAGGTTTTCACTCGCGGTATTTTTGGGTCTATTTTCAGCCCCGCTCCTGTGCGGGGAGCCTCTCCCCTCCCACTTTCCACCCATTGACCCCGTCTCTCCGCCCCTCGGGGGCCTTCCTCCGCCCAGGGGCGGCCCAAGGGGGGTGCGGGGCCATGTGCGGAGACTCGGTGCGGGGCCTCATTTGCATAAGTGGCCTTATTTGCATAAATATTTGCATAATGTTACCATACACTAAGGGGTATGTTTACTAAGATCCCGGTAAAGTGCGGGCCGCGGTAGAGTGCGGGTGCCATATAAGGAGTGGGCGTTTTGCGCTGAAGAAGGAAATGCGTGATTTACATATGCGGTAAGGTGCGGGCCGCCCATATGCGTCCCGCACATTAGTGCATGAGGTGGCTGCATGGGAGGAATAAGTGGCGTGCTGATGTGCAATCATGAGAGCTAAGCTACAGCACAATGGTTAGACCACCGACCACTGGTGCAGGGTTCAGTGTTGCAATCCCCCACAGTGCACAATGAAAACAGCTGGCTGAGGCGTTATTTTAGGAGATAGATAAATAATGGGCGGCATAAGGCGGCGCGCTAATGTTTGTTGAGTCAATGTAATACTGGGTGGCATAAGTGGCGCACCGATGTTAAAACAGAAGAGCAGAGTCTCAGCACAATGGTCAGAACATTGAGCAATGGTGCAGGGAGCATGGGTTTGATCCCCCACAGTGCACACTGAAGGCAGCTGGCTGTGCCGTTCATTTAGAAGGCATAGAAAGTATGGGCGGCATAAGGCGTTGCGCTGCTGGGCCTGAAGCAGCACGCTACTGTTTTTGGTGGCCTGTGAATCCTGGGAGGCATAAGTGGCGCATTGATATAAAAGCAGAAGAACTGAGCCACAGCACAATGGTTAGAACACTGACCAAAGGTGCAGGGAGCATGGATTCGATCCCCCACAGTGCACACTGAAGGCAGCTGGTTGTGCCGTTCATTTAGAAGGCATAGAAAGAATGGGCAGCATAAGGCGTTGTGCTGCTGGGCCTGTAGCGGCGTGCTACTGTTTTTGTTGGCCTGTGAATCCTGGGAGGCATAAGTGGCGCATTGATATGAAAGCAGAAGAACTGAGCCACAGCACAATGGTTAGAAC
Source organism: Ichthyophis bannanicus (assembly GCA_033557465.1). NCBI lineage: Eukaryota > Metazoa > Chordata > Amphibia > Gymnophiona > Ichthyophiidae > Ichthyophis > Ichthyophis bannanicus. The sequence continues at coordinate 1,293,224,056 of CM066031.1, forward strand.
ACTGACCAAAGGTGCAGGGAGCATGGGTTCAATCACCCACAGTGCACACTGAAGGAAGCTGGCTGTGGCATTATTTTACAAGGTATACAAATTATGGGCGGCATAAGGCATTGTGCTGCTGGGCATAAGGGTGTGTGGTAATGGTTTTGGAGGCATAATAATGTTGGTGAGTCATATGGTGGTGCGCTGATGTGCAAGCCCAGAAACATAATCACATCGCAATGGGTAAGGCAATGAGTAGGGGTTAGGGGTGCAATCCCCAACAATGGCAAATGAACATGGCTTCTTGAGTGTTTACCTGTTAGGGTTAATATTGCTTTAGGAGGCACATCTCGTATATCTGTGCAATAACTTATTCAAGCACATGTACTTTCACAGCACTGTAACATAACATGCCCCTGAAGTTACCCCACAGGACACATTTGTAAATGGATTGTCCGCCATGGCACCGTACAATGTTGTTAAAAGCGTGGCCGATGGGGCGCCATGTAGGGTGCCCTAAGAGGCAGGTAAAGGTCACAGCACTGTTTCTGATGGCAGCACTGTGCATTGTGATGTATGGAAATGGTAAGTAGGTGTGCTGACCCAGGTCTGACATCCTTGTTTTAGCAGTGAGGGGCTACAGCCAGCCCCTGGCGACTGATATCAACAGGGGTTCAGAGTAAATGTCATTGTAATCAGTCGCCTGGGTCTGTCTGCAGCACCCCCCCCCTTGCTAAATCATCAATGGCAGACCTGCGTCTGCCATTACTGATTTAGCTATGAGGTGCTGCAGACAGGCCCCGGGGACAGATATCAACAGGGGATCAGAGTTAATATTATCTTGGAAAATGCCCTATTCCCTTTGGAGACTGAAATTCCAATATTAACATAGGTCCATTACATACAAGGTATGGTGAAAAACCACAGACTCCTATGTAATGTATGCTTACAACTGGTGAAGACAGTCAATGATGTTGCAGGGGTCATGGTTTACTATTTCCTAGGAATTAGGTTAGCTGAGTTATGTTCCATTTCTGTGTGCAAGTGTACATAAATCCGTGCGTCCATCTAAAGAGAACTACACCCTTGTGCCATATATTATTGGCCATTTTATGGTGCATCAGATGGAATATCCTCTACATATCCCGTTAGCAAAGGAAACCCTTAATATCTCCCTGAGGCCATGTTGAAAGTCTGTCAACTCCCAAGGCACTATCGAAGGCACCCCATAAGCTATCTGAATCAAAGATGTGCCAGAAGATGCCCTAAGGATGTATAGGTGAAATCAGCAACGTTAGGCAACAACAGCAACATTGCACAATTTGAATGTTAAAAGACGTATGTGCCAAACACACATGTAACATGAACACTGCACAGAGAAGAGAACATAGACAATATCAAACTAAAACAACGACGTAGATTAGTTGATGGCATGCAGAAATCAGCTTCAGTCCATGTGACAGCCATAAAAATGGAAAAACATGTTGTGTCAAACGAGATCCATGCACAGAGTGATGGTAATGTGCCATGCTGTAATGACTGTGTGTGACAGAGGATGCGAAGATGTGGCCAGCAGAGGTGGCTGCAACGGCAGGATAAGTGAAATATCAGGATGACTGTGGAGTACAGGTGCTAGGCTGAGCACACACAGGGGAGGCAAGCAGGGCGAGCTGCAATGCATGAATGTGAGGGAGTTCATGACGTGGGGAAGCAGCATGCACATCAGGGTAAGATGGCACACAGCTGGCAGACAGAGGATGGACACAAGGATGTTTCACAACTCAGATGAGGGTATAATGTGGTCATACCACACATCACCACAGATATGACACGCAGACAAATGAAAGGCACCAATGCAGGACAAGCATACAAATCCAAGACAGCAGACAGGGAGCACACCGATTACCACCACCACAAATGGCCATGCCTAAACCGGTAGGCCACACCGCCAATGTGAGAACATTAGCAAAGGCTGCATACAAAAACACTGCATGCCAGTACACCAAACGTCTGCTGGGTGTCAGAACAAGCCAACCACCAAAAAAAATACTGAGCAAATGCACATGCACATCTGCTATGTACAGATCTACGTCCACTCAGTATTTGGCACCAGGGACACCTGCACCAACACAAGGGAATGTTCTGCAGTGAATACAGCATGTAAAATTAAAAAAAAAAAGCACCAGGGAAGCACATGACGCTTTGTGGATCAGGTGAATAATGATGATTGTGGCGGGAGAAAGATCAACATGCAATCAGGTGTACCACACACACACCACCAGAATCACAGCCAAACAAAATCACCACGTGCATTGGCATGTTAACACCATAAAGTAAGAGACCTATGTAACAATGAATATGTTATGGGGATGCAGCACACAGGATGCACCCTGTTGTACAGGGAAAAGAGGGAAGGATGTGTGTAGAGGTGAGGAAGCTGGTGGTACCTAATGGTGCATATAAGCCAGTGTGTCCAAAAACCAAAAAGTCTGAATAAAACCTCCAAACTACAGAGTTCAAACACATCACTGTAGACAATCCCACAAACTGCAAAATGAGCACACTGTAACACAAATACCCCAAAGGGATTGTGTGTATGTCAACCATTCATTCACAGTGATGTGGCATATGGCTGCCACATACACAGCTGTCACTGTGCAAGGATGTGAGCACATGTGCACCATGTACATGACCAGTAAAGGACCCCATAAAGTGACAGTACACGCAAATAGTGTTGAACTAACATAGTGAGTAGAAAACTGGCTTCGCCCCCAAACAACCAGTGATAAATTCAAAGTAGCACTACCTGTGGCGTAGGGCAAGTCAGGTAACCCTCCATTTTCATGGAAAAAATACCACATCAGCTACATCCAGTGACATTGACAAGAAAACAATGTAGTCTGTGGGTCACAAGGATTCAGGACTAATACAAAGGCACACATTGCAGTCCAGGTCTGTCACCATGATCAATCAGCAAACGGAGAAAATGTCTGTCAAATAAATATATTTATTTTGCTAACACATCACAAATACTGAAGACAGTGCCATCATAATATCAAGGCTGACCGTATCCCTTGGGAAAGTGGGAAACACCCTTAGCAGCTCACAAATCCACCACCTACACTAAGGTTACTTTGTTGACCACACATTAAAGGCACAAAATATAATGTGCATCAGGTGCATGCTATGCACTCGGCAGCAGACCCCCTGCCCCCACCTGGTGTTGCTTGTCGCAAATGTGTTACCCACATATGAGTGCAGGTACAGAGTAGATGCTGCATGCTGCGGACTCAACACACCTCATCTGTCCCTCAAAACATACCCATCTGACCACACAGGAGTCAGACAAACATCAAAAACTTAGCTTGCAAAATGTTTTACATGTCAATAAACATGCAATACAAGTAATGAGGTAGCTATCATCCTAATGCCTGATCTACGATGCAAACCAGCCGCAATGTGGACAAAAACAATCATAAACATCACAATTAGCATATAGTAACAGGTAGCACAGGCACATGAACACAGACATAATCCCAACTAAACATCCTACAGAAACATGCACATATAACACCATCAAGGAGGTCACCCTGCCCTTTCTTTTTGGGTAGACACTGTTTGGCCACATATAGCATGATACATGGAATGCACAAGTGAAGAAGTAGAACCTGATTATGCCAATGTGAGTGTCCCTAACACAGGGCATAATCAGGTCCTTTTAAATGGCAAATGCAAGGTGTGTACATATATGCACACTGTCATGTATGCACAGTAAACAAACACAAGATGTAGCATGTGAAGAAGGACATTTTGTACAAACTTATTACAGGGAACCACACATAAGCCATAGCCCCACATGCTGTGTCTCACAAACATAGTCAGTCATATGCACAAGCAACAGCCACATTGGAACATGATACAGTGATGACACACATGCCCTTAAAAACCCTTGGGTCATTGAAAACATCAGTCCAAGATGTCGGTGTGCCTGAAAGCATTGTGGAGGTAAAGGCGGTATCATGTCCAGGTGGAAAGCAGGTAGACGTTGACAATAGGAGTGGCCCATCGTTAGCCACATGCTGAAAACATGGGTGTATGTTTGTGTTGTAAGAAATCCAGCATCATATCGTGGGTGGCATGACACACCCTTGGGACAAAGTCCTTTAAAGCTCAGCTGTGTCTGAATGTAGCACCTACACTGTCCATGTCAGTTGCTGCTGCACAAGGGGGGATCAGTGTCCAGAGTCAAAATAGTATCTGCAATCCAGCAGGTTAGGTTAACAGTTTTATTTCAACTCTGGCCATGCATAGTCAAGTGTCAGTGTGCAATATGGCACAGTCCTTCAAAGTTTATGTGTGTCCTCTACATTGAGCATCACTCACTGCATAACCATAGCATCAACATTGTGTTTGACACCTCTGTCATGGGGAAATCAGCAGTTAAAGAATAATACTGTCCCTCGCAGGCATTTGATCCACTCTCAGAGCTCAAACATCCAATGGCGAAATGTTTTGGTAAAGAGTTGCATGGTGTTCTGTCATCCATCAGGTGCTTGGTGGTGACAACAGATGCTCTGTAAGAGATGTGTCTGGTATGTCCTCTGTGCTGTGTCAGGAGAGGATAAGTATGTTATTGTTTGACAATTTCCAAAATAAGCACAAATGTCAGACCGTCACACCATACAAAATGCAGAATAAAGGGATGCATAGGCAAACATGACATGATATCAATACTAAAACAAACGTTGTGGCCAACATCAGTAATGGTAAACACAGACACGTGAGGCACATGGATATGGTCATGTCCATGCTCATGTCACACAAGTGTCTCACAGCTACACACAATATGCATCTGTTCATGTGAGCATAAAGGAAATCTAACATACACAGGAGACACATATGAGATCATCACCAGTTAAATACAAATGTACTTATGAAAATAACAAAGGTGAAACCTACCTTGTGTTTGCAACACGTGTATGTCATCAATCCCTTGAGCCACTAAACAGCCAGATCACGTCACAATGAAAGGAGACAATGTCAGCAAAAGGTGTAGAATCACCATGTCAAAAGGTGTAGAATCACCGTTGATGCATGTCACCATTATGTTCATATCTGAAAGGCACCAAAGTCGCACAGCAGTGCTTACTCTAAACACCAGACACATGTCTAATCACAGCACACAACACATGCAGATAATGGTCACAAGGTAAACCCCCCTATGTATGAGTTATGGCTGTTGCAAATTATGTGAAGGTGCACACACCCCTCACAGCAGATGAAAATGTACTATGTCTGATCAATCCATCATCACACATGCAACCTATAAAAACAGCCACACACACAGTATGTAAAGTTCAGCGTTCCATCTGTAACACGGCCTGTATGTGCACAGGTGGATATCTGTAGATATAAAGGCCCAGGGAACATGCTATGATACCGTGCTGTTGGCTGATAGTACATTGTTGTGGACGTTGAAAGTGGTGGTAAAATACACCAAACCACAACCTACACATACATGCATGTATGTTGTACATGTCGTAATGAGACTGTGCCAGAGGACATGCAGAACACAAGCACATGGGGATATGAGTGAACATAGCAAGAGATGGGTTACGGAGGCACAGGTTAAAGAAATGAAATAACAGCATCTGCCCAATATGAGAAATCTCAGAACACATATTATTCACATGACTACAGCCACACACAATGTCTATGTAGATCGACCTACCCAAAATCACTGCATTTTCCAGGATGTAGAGTCACATGGCATTGCATCTCAAAAACAGTATCCGTCCAAAGTATGTCCTGTGCATTTGGAGACACAAGAGAAGCAAACATATGTCATGTTCTACCTGTGTATCACACACTGCACCTTCATGTCCCCAGCTGTCAGACCCCACAACATCACACAATGAGTGACTGCTGTCTATCACAATGTACAGATATCTTACATGTAATAGGCATCACGGAGGTGTGAGAGGCTATCTTTATGTTGTCCGTAATCTCTCTGTTCCCTGTCTTAACTCTCTGTCCTTTTACACACAGAGAAATATATGTGCATGCTACCACCATGGTTCCACCTCATGCCAAGGTCGCAATAATACCAGTGACTCACCATATTGCCCACAATGACCCCTGTCCTTGTTTAATGTTGTCCAGATTGTGTATGTTAACACACTGACAATTGCTACAACACATTGGAAATATGCAGGTGGACCTCCTGTATCCACTGTTCAAAAACATATCCTGCTGCGTACATCTCATACCTGCAGTAATAATGACACCTATGTGCACATGATATGCACAAATAGGTTGCCCGATTACCATCATGTAGGCAACAATACACACACATGTCTGCCTGTGAGTAAACCATGATGGCTGTATGCCATCCCACTGTGTGTCAATGACAATGTCAAAGCATGCATACCCTAGATGTGTAGGCCTGAGAAATACCTGTCCCCTAACTCTTTATTTGTATGCCAACATAACCGTCACTTGCTCGTGTCTGCAATGTATTTCTTCATATGGACTCTTTTCCCCTGACTTACACACATACACAGCCTGTAGCACATGCATGATGTCAGATGTTGTGATAGCATCAGCGAGATATGCCATGTACGCCATTAAATACCTGTAATACCACAAGCCACTCCCACGTTTATGGCTCAACGTGGCTACTACTACCCACTCCTTGCTGTTTTGGCCTGTTTCATCTTACCATGTGTGTAGAGATGCATCACTGCAGTGATGGTATACTCTACAAATAAAACATTTAGCAACCCCACCCCCTTGATGGGCAATGTTCAGGTCCTTAAACATATCCATGTCATGTCAACTTGTTGACCAATACATTTGAACACACTGTAGGGTTGACATTAACAGTCTGCAGACATAGTTATTACCATCCTGACATAGTTGCACTAAGCATGTGTACTCTGCTATGTATGACTTGTTGCCACACACATGATGAGAACACAAACATGGGCATGTCAGAGGACATGAACAACCAACAAAACCACACTATTTGGTGTAATATTAACACACCCCAAAGGATAATTGTCCACAAACACGGACTACCTCCCAACGTGTAGATCTCACCATATAGCAGATACTGTGCTCAGACCATAGCATCTTACCAAAACCTTGCATGTGCACAACAGCTGCTTCTCCCAGAAGCAGACACTAAATGGGAATGTGACCGTCAAAATTTCCCACAAAAGGATCAACAACCACACACATCATCAGCCAACAAATGCTGTTGTGCCCTGCCCACATTCTTTGCGTCACACTCATACCTATATATGATGTTGGCATTGTGATTCAAATGCTCATGGAGTGTGGCATCCACATGCTATCTTTACATAGACATCAAACTCAGTAACCATTATGCACATAGTATAAAACATTATTGTGGGAAGAGAACTAATACGTACATGAGAAGATCTCTGCAATCAACCTCCGCCTGACCGCTGTGCCCTCCCGTGTGTCAGCACTGGCACGCTCAGGGGGGGCACGTTGGATCCTCCTCCAGATCTTCATTAATTTCTGCAGGGATATTGTGCCTGAGAGCTTTGTTGTGCAGGATGCAACAGGCTATGATTATCTCGGCAACAGTGCCTGCCTTATATTGTAAGGCCCCGCCTGTCCTATCCAGACACCTGAAGTGGCTCTTTAACACGCCAAAGGTGCGCTCAATGACTGAGCGACTGGAGGCATGGGCCTCATTGTACCTCTGCTCTGCACGTGTCTGTGGCTGACGCACAGGAGTCAGCAGCCAGGGGCGACACCCATATCCTGCATCACCTGCAGAAAGAAATGTTGCATGTGAATGCAGGAGTTCATTTCAAACATTACTTCCACTTGATTACACGTGAGAAAACAATGCACAACACATTCTGACTGAACGATACAACACCACAACTAGTCTGCTTTAAAAACATATACATATGATGACAGAAAAGGAGCACATGGCCTCTCGAGTACGTACACCCATCCCAAATAAAACAACACGTCCATCTATCCCTTCAGAGATCGTGTGTGTGTGTGTGTGTGTGTGTGTGTGCGCAACATGCATATTGTCATGCAGTTACTGTCCAGATCTGCCTCACCGAACTGTGAGACTACAACAGCAATCCACTGATCACATAATCAACGTGTATGTCTGAACAGTAACCCTGGAAAAACATGCTGACATCTGTGTGAGCCACACACCACCCCAACATGTATGCCATGGAGGTATGGCACAATGTACACAATATCACCTATACACATCATGTTGTGTAGGGTACACATATCCATATTTGTTAGTAAATCCCCATATGCTGTATAGTGTTGGGGACAAATTCCTGTAATAGCCATCCTTTACAGTGTATCCATTTTGTCTGCATTCTTTGGAAGTTGTGGATGTCAAACATGCATACTGCACCCCTCATGAGTGTGGGTTCAAAACATATACATACGCACATTACCCTCCTGTGTAGCTGGTTCTGAAACCTCTTTGTATGCACCTACTTATTGGCCTTGCTTTAGCCATCAACAATCCATAATGTTAACATATATGAGAATGTCCAGACAAGATGATACTAACTTCTGCTCATCTACAGTGGACAAAGGTACTGTAACACCTATATTGTGTGTCCACCCAGCTTTGACATAGCCAAGAAGTGTGGACAGAGAAATGCACACATGTTGTCACTGTTGAACAGCTCAAAAACACCCATAAGATATTGCTATACACCCCCTCATGTTATCCTTTGCTTCCAGGGTGACAACTCCATTACAGAGTGTGTGGGTTAAACTAAGACACACATGACACGGGTTACTTGTATGGATTATCAACAACATCAATGTTAAATGCCATACAATTAAGAGACAACTATTAAACATCATCACAGGTGTATGTGAAGTGCAACACCCCCCCCCACCCCCCAAGACATGTTCGCTGATGCCTCCAGAACACATTATGGGGAAATCAGAAACACCACAGCCATATGCACAGGGGTGTCTTCACATGTACACCATGTGCATGTTATGATCATATACTGTTAGTATGCTCATGTTCAATGGTTAATGTTTGTAGTGTAAATAAACCTATAGACGCCAGTAATAATTTAAACGTACAGCAGTCCTCTATATAACATATTTCAAATCTTACCTGCATGTACTGATATAAACATTTTGCATCATATGGGAATACAAATACACACATGTAGAAATTCTTACATAGATAGGTGATCCTGACATACTCACCCAGCAATATACAGTCCCCATAACGGTGATCCTCAAATTGTGTGAATACTGCCAAGTGATGCAGGATATAGGAGTCATGGGTGGACCCTGGAAACCTAGGGACCACATTCAGAATATGCAGATTTGCATCACATACAACCTGAACATTCAGGGAATGGTAGTGTTTGCGGTTGCGGAACGCTACCTCCCTGTCTCTAGGCGGGACCAGGGCAGCATGTGTGCAATCAATAGCTCCCATCACGTGTGGTATCCCGGCTAATGCCTCAAAGGCCTGGTTCAGGGTCCACCATTGTTGCCTAGTGTGGGGTATGGCTATGTAATTCCCCACCCGGCTGACCATGGCACGCAGTACCTGGTGGAGACATCGTGAGAAGGTGGGGCGGCTCATACCACCTACTGCGGCCACAGATGACTGGAAACAGCCAGAGGCAAAGAAATGTAAGGCAGCAAGGAGCTTGACTAAACCTGGTATGGCATGGGACCGATCAGTCAGGGGCTGGAGGTCAGGTCTTAGATCCTCATACAGCTCCCTAATAGCCCTTGTGCTCAGTCGGTAAAGGGAGATGACCTGGTCCTCTCGCATGTCCTGGAGCTGGGCCCTGGGCCTGTAGAGGCGTGGCTGCCGAGCCTGCACCTCGGCACGCCTCCTGCGCCGCGCACGAACAGCACCAGCTTGGACAGCCCCCACAGCAGCAGGTCTGATTTGCTGCGGGACTACACCCATGCCCTGTGCCACAGCTCCATGGACACCATCTCCCCTGTCCGGCAACCGCAGCATCTGCCCACTACACAGGACACATGCCTGAAGATAAATATGTGCTATTAACTCCTCCCGCCCAACTACACAAACACACGCAGACACACAGACAAATCTAACTAAGCAGTCCACAACTTACAAACCACACAACACCATACACCCACAAGAAAATACAATAACCAATACAAACAACAATAGAATTGACAAATACACCTGATTGGAATCACCTCCTTTCTCTCTCCAAACGCACTCCTACTCTTCCTCGCCTACAACCCTCAACGTGGACAAGCATGGCACGTTTACTTATAGGGTTTTTTTCCCCCTTCCGTCAAACGCGCATGCGCATATGCTCGCATGCGTCGCTCTTGCATCGCGCGCATGCGCCAATCTACGCATGGGTGTCCGCATGTGTGTGGTGACACGCACATGTGCGTCGCCTCACACATGCGCACAACGCACACAGACGCCCATGCGGCACTCGTCGCAATCGTATTGTCTCAGGGCGCATGTGCGTGTGTCCACGTACGGACACCCATGCGTAAGCATCCACGAGGACGGCGCACGAGCGCCATGCCTGCACAATTGCGCATGTGCATTGAAAAAGCGTGGAAAAACCCTATAAATAAGGCTGCACACGTGGCACACGTTGAGGTTTGTTAGAGGAGTTACACATATAGACAGAGAGTTAGAGAGAGAGCTAGAGACACAGCCTGTGTTGGGAGTAGTGCACAGGAAGGAGTCAGACAGTTACATAGAGCAATAGGGCGAGAAGCTGTGCTGGAAGTGCTTCAGACAAAGGAGGGAGATAGAGAGGTACAGCTAATTTGAAGGGGACAGTCTGCGATAGGAGTAGGCCACACTAGACAGGGAGAGAATAATTGTTAGCAGTAGTGTAGGATCGTGTAAGTTCGGCTTGTTGACCTTAAAGGTTACCTGTGCTATTGTGTTGTGGACTCTGTGCTGTATTGTAGTGCCCTTGTCCTTTTTTTTTTCATCTGTGTTCTGTTCTGTTCAGGTGAGTGTGTTTGCGGTGAGAGGATCCTGTGCTGAAGAGGGAGATGGAGAGGGACAGCACCAGAGAGGATCAGGGTGAGGGGGTGGAGGATGTGGGGCAGCAGGTTGGTGGTGAGACACCCAGGGCACACACTTCACAGCCTAGCCAGGACCAGGCAGGACCATCTGTTGGGGCACAGCAGGAACAGTACAGGCAAACGGCCAAACGGAAAAGGATACCTGTGCCTGTTACACAGAGGAAGAGAGCTGTAAGGTTCAGTGACAGGGAGAATCATATTTTACTGTCACATGTGATAGAAAATTATGATGTCTTATTTGGGCGTTTGAGCAGCCGCACAACAGTGGCCACCAGAATGGCAGTGTGGGAGGATGTTCGCGAGGCACTGTCCGAGGCAGGGTGTCCCCCACGTGATGTGGAAAGCCTCAAAAAGAGGTACTCAGATATTAAAAGAGGGGTATGTCAGCACATGCTTGCAGAGAGGCAACATGCTTTGGGCACAGGTGGCGGGGGCCCCTTTATGCCAACACTCTCGCCCCTTGAACAAGAGCTGGCAACACGTTTGGGACACATCTACCTCCGTGGACTGCCTGAGGCCCTAGATACCGCACATCCTCGAGCAGGTATGTATACTAAGCGTCACCTACAGGTTCAGGTGTATTATTACCATTCCTGAGAGATCACTCATCTGCACAGACACTCTCATACGTGTGACCAAATCAACATCATTTTGCTATCCTGGTGGCACATGTGTGTGAAATATCCTTCTACAACCTGTTTGTTTGACTGGTCCCTGGTCAACATAAACACTTTCTTTTTCAAACCATCCCCTACACATCTGTAACTATGAAACCCACACACACCTGTCACTACACCAACACCACACCTGTGATTGCCATCCCCTGTATGAGTGTGAGGGCCATTGATTAGGTCATGTTTGTGTGACATTGTATCAGCACAGTGCAACATGTGCATCTCAGTGGGGCAGAGGAGCTGGCTACTTGTTGTGCGCTGCACAATGGGTCACTGTCGATCACATGTAGCAATGAGCACATAATATGTCATAACAAATATGTGCCTTATTCACTATCCAACACAGACATACAGTGTATGGCAGAATTAGGTGTAAGGGTGTGGGCATCCACAGGCATGTGTGGACATATGTGCCATAGATGCCGAAATGGAGGGGATGGTGAAACATATGGAATGGAAACATGACCAGAAACATGGCAAACATGTAATCTGTGCTCTGCCAAAGCACACACATGTGGCGCAGGAACAGCTACATGGTGTGGACACACACGTATGGGATGGTGTATTGGGTACTGTATGCAGCACAAATGCGCCAATCCAACACATCATGTCTGTGGTGTCTGTAGCACACACGTAAACATATGTGGATTGCTTAAACATAGGTGTTCTCTCTCTGATTGTTCACAATCCAGGTGACTACAGTGAAATGGGGGCTGAGGAGGAGGAGGAGGAGGAGGAGCAGGTGGACATCCCAATCCCAATCCCAATGAGTCTGGTCGAGGCAGAGCCTGCAGTCTCAGGGGGCAGCATAAGTGCAGGTGAGGAGTCCCTGGAGCCACCCGTACACAACAGATCACCACTGGGGGCTGCAGCAATCGAGCACACGCAACAACCCAGCCCGTCCATAGGCACAGCTACATCTGTCCCAGAGATGATGATGGCGGAGATGAGGGCCTACGGTGCATCAACACATCGTGATGCTGAAGGTGGGTGAAAAAGGACTGTCACAACCACAACACAAGCACCACTACTCTGTAGTTGTTGTTTGTGTGCTGGATGTTGCTACTTTACTTTACACAATGTTACATGTATGGCTCATTTAGATGGGACATGTGAGGAACAAATGGTTTGTGCTATAGTAAATGAGGTTAGCATGTTACAAGTCACAACAGCCTAAGGTCAGGTGAGACACACAGATGCAGACCTAGGAGCAATGCTGTGTAAGGTGCAGCACGTTCTCAGTTGATAACGAAATGCAGACATTGGCCTGACACCAGTATGCCTCTTTGCAGACACTCACATGTCTTGTAAACAACAGTATGACAAATAACCCATACTCATCCAAAACAAAGACCATATATAAGTCAATGTAACCTTCCTCTGTGATGTAACCTCACAAAGCCTCCATTACCCACAGTCTGCCTCTCGAGGTAAGAAGAAAATAGCATATGCAGAGAGCTAATCAAATGTGTAAGGTCACCCATAGACAAGGAGTTCCAGAGGTGAATCAAGCATACACAAATTACATCTGTGCTGTTTGGGAAAGCACATAGTGCCATTTTCCTGGAATGTTCAAAAATAACATAGACTGCATTGCACACAGACAAGCCTACCAACATGTCCCCTGTCAGTAACCCCAACAAACCATCACCAAATCGCATCCGTTGTGAGCAAATACATCCCTGTCTGATTGAGGGCCTATGTGTCATTAGTCTGTGATGGTCCCCATTATCATAGGTGGCTAACGTGACATAGGTGTTGTATGTAACCATACAATGATGTGTATGACACATGCATATTAATGAGCATATGGATAAAAAAAAGAACTAAAACCTTACCCACATTCTGCGGTCCACTGCAAAAGACAATACACAGGAGGACCCTCTACAAAATCTGCCCATGTAGAGACAATATCATACACACTGTATCCTGACCCCAATACCTGGATTCAAACCTCACCATACACAACCTAGCAAACCACAACACTGACAATATCACACCAAGACATTACAGAATGTACTGGGGAATGGTAGCAATTGTCAATGTCAAGTATGAGTGACAGAATCAAATTACCTCATTTGCCTTTCAAAAGACAACCATACAACATCCTAAATCCAGCTACCAAAATTCACTTACATTAAGACAAACATTAAAACTCGAGACAAACAAAGCAACCATGGAATGGAAGGCAACAGTGTAGAAGTTAACATGTGAATGAGTTTTGAGGTAGCAATAATCAAATCTATGATCAATCACTACAGTGACACATACATTGTCCCTTGCACAAGACACAGTAAACCACATAATGTTTGATGTTTGGTACAACCTCCATATGTCTTTCAAAATATCAAAAAAAAGATATTTTCGGACATATTTTGAAAGCTTTTTCAGGTTGCAAATGAGGCAGCCACATTCAGCAGGACTCTGCATGAGTTGTGCTCACTCACCATCGTCACATGTCTAGTTGGTCATACCGCTCCAATATATTGTTCTGTCCATCAGAACATTTACCAGCTGCCTGAACATACCCATCATTTCCCTGTTGTTTGTCCCGCACTTCCCTCACAGTTGCTCAAGTGCTCATCATGGCCTCCTCAAACCACACATGACCTCACAATAACAGGCATATGGTAGATGTATCACACCTCCCACACAAAACATATATATACCTCTCTGCCTTAAAGTGTCAGAGCACCATCACATTCTGTTCATTCGCCAGCATCGTCTGCCTTGCAGTTCCTGACTCAGCAAGCATCCAATTCAGTGCAGTCCTTGCAACAGGCAATTTAGTAAAAGACCTCAGCCATCCATTAACAGTTTGAAAACCCCTCATCGGCCACTAGTTAAGCAAACATCGCCATCAGACCATACATAGTCCTGTCCTACAACAAAACCCCATCCCATGTCAAACCTACGTCAACATCACACACTGTGACGTAAGCATAAGGACATCCATGATGTTATAAACAGTGCAATCAACTCAAGCATCGTATTGTAACCTCAAAAGCCACACCAGACAATGTAAGACACAACATCCCCCAAACATCTCATGTGCAGGCCTATCTCTGTAACTCCAAAATCCCTACAGCAGACATGGGCCTGCATTCCACAGCTCATGAGTGCTCCAAACTCCCCATAGACCATTAAGGGTCCTAGCACCACACAAATGCCATCTTACGCTGTAAACCCTCAATACAAACACATATTGTGTTGTAACCCAACACAAGCAACATCCCTACGCATGTCACGCCCTCACCTCAACACCCCCATTGGCTCTGTGATGAATTCCCAATATGCACTGTTTATTTGCCATGTTGCTGCACCATTAGCAGATTGTTGCGTTGGGGGGGGGGGGGGGGAAACAGGCCCGCACACCGCTAAGTCCCTCTGGAGGGGCATAAGGTTTGCACACAGAAACATAGTTTGCATTGCGTCCCATCTAAGACAACGTTTGTATAGATACCCTATCCATCGCACGCTTGTGTCTAACAGAGCCTAGGCAGAACTTAAAATGCGCACATGTGTCCTAAACAGACACGGAAGGGAAACACTCTCCATCTACAAATCATCTACGTCATTGCTGAGGTAATTACAGAACAGTGGGAGACCTGCAGGACAAAACATTCTGTCATTGGGGCCACATCAGCGGGGTGAGGTGGGTAGGCAAATCATCTGTGGGAGTTGGGAAAAACAAATGTCCCATGCGTGGGGACCCCTGGAATGGCGGTCCCTGTGAAAATACATAAGTGATCATTGGATGACTTAGCCCTGTTTGGAAATCACACACATAAACACATATGTCTGAGAAATGCCTATGTTGTAATGTAAAAAACTAGACAACCACCAGCTACCACCCCTCATGCCTACTAACATCCGAAACAGACCCTGCCAACTCAGGCTTTCACTGCCCTTCAACAGTTAGTACCACTAGCTGTGTTTTTCCCATCATACACCGTCATTGTTTCCCTTGGTATGGTCCACCTCTGGTGGGTGCCTCTGTGACTCTGGCAGCTTTGTCCAAACCCTCCTTATTTGTCTCATTGCCTAATATATGATCTCCACAAACTGTCCTCTGTGTTACACAAGGTTTGTTCAAACCCTCAGGTCTCACATATGTGCAGCAGCACTGCACGTGTGCACGTCAGCTGTCATATCCCTGTCCTTACATTGCATCCCACAGATTCCCACAACTATCTCCTGTAACCATGAACAAGTGTTTTAATCACTCCAGCTGTGGTTCCACAGTTGCTGGCGTTTTCTATACCTTCCACTGTCCCTCCCTAATGCTGCTCAGCACAGTTATTTGTGTGTGCTGCATGCTGCACCTCCCCTACACAATGGAAAGGTGATAGTTTTCATTGCCCAATCCTGTTGTGACGTCTAGTATTTGGGTGTGTCTGCACATCCTGTAGATTGTGGTGTTGGCCTCCCACATCTAGGTCCTGTAAAGTGTCGTCTAGGGTTTGAAGACCTCTAACACTGTGTTAATTATGTATGTTAACTCTATCCATGTTAAAATTGGACTCTGCCCTATCACATATGCAAAAGTGTTGGATGTGCATGACATGTATGTGTATTACGGTGTATTAGTGGAGAGGTATCTCATAGACCACCCTGTATCCCATGCACAGGCATCATACGCGTCCTGGACAGGATACGCATTACAGTGCAGCAGAACATGAGGGAGGTGTGTGCTGAGCTGCGCCAATCACGTGAGGAGGTACGAGCCATGCCCCTCACTCGGATATGTGAAGCCCTTGAGGGCATGCTTGATGTCATCCGCCGAGCTGCACCTGCACCACCACCACCACCACCACCACTGGTTCCTGAGGTGGACATTGACCCACGAGGGGGGAGGGGCCAACGTGGCAGGCGTGGCCGACCATGTCATCGTTAAACTATGATGTTATCCTCAGTTGTGTTAAACATTGTATAAGCCTATCTCTGTTGCAATGATCATTTGCAGCATCTATGTATATAGTTCACCTTGTTTTGGGGATGTTTGTATGTGTTATATTTGAAAAGCTCAGAGATGAAACTCGTATGTTCATAGTGTGTCCTTTACACGGCTGTAATGGAAATCACACACTTATTATTGACATGTTTGTATAACTACATTAATATGACTTAAAAGCTGTGAGAATAAACAGCTGACATTGACTACATACGCTGTGTGTGTCCACTGACTGTCCATGTGGTTCCGTGTGAATCTATGAAATGGCGGTGGGGGGAGCCCAGACTACATTACTTGCAACCAGGTCCCGTGCTGCAGCTACCTTGCCACAGGCAGCTACTATGTTTATGATGCTTACATATGCAAGGTGTCCTGTGCACATTGTGTCATCACAGTCTGTGAGCTGCACTGGCACAGTGTGCACACACATCCATGTCAAAACAGGGGAACTATGTTGTACATTGCCAGTGTCGTTGCCATACTCATCAATGTGTCCCAACCCTCATACACGACTAATTGGTGGCATATGTGTAACCCTTGCCGGGCCTAGTTTAATGATCGCATGCCGTCCACCCCACCATGGTGATGCATGTGACAGTGGCAGAAATGTGTAACATGAATCTTTTCGTGGGCCATATATGTTTAAATATGTGGTTCATCTATTCCCTAACGTGTGACTTGTGTGACTCTGGGACAGGTGCTACGGTGCAACATATGACGCAGGAACCTCTTATCAGATATCTACACACATGGTCAACCACCCAAACGTACTGTGGAGCCAGTTGAGTTATCACCAGCATGTTTACTCTTCAAAACCATATCTGTCTGCACAAAATTCACATGCTGCCATCCACAGTCTTATGCTGAGTGAGGCACACAAGCAGTACAAGGTGTGTTTCACAAACCTTTAATAAAAACACAAACAAAAAAGGGGTAACTATTTACAATTGCAGGAAGGGGGAATATACCATCACCCGCCCCCCCCAAAACACACCCTCCCCGCCCCTTACACCCACACGCCCTGACCAAGATCCCATCCACAACCCCCCACCCCCACATGACCCCCACCCTCCCTCAGCATGCCCAGTGATGGAAGACAGGGCAGCACAGGGCACATATATGGACGTCACTAGCGCCATTACTGACGCCAGTGACGCCATTGAGGGGGTGGTTGGCGACATGGTAGACGGACCACCTCGGCTACCACCCTCTCAATGACTTCCGCAAGCCACTGCTGTGAGTGGCTCAGTTGGTGGAGCCGTTGCTCCATCGCATGCAGGGCCCCAGACAGGTTGTCCACGCATCTGCCACCACACACACCCATTGTCTCAGGTGTTTGTGTGGTGGCATCTGCGTAGCCCCTGGGTGGGGCTCTGCATGGTGGAGACAACCGCTGTGCTTGTGGGGAGCCCACAGTGCCCTGTGATGCCCTGTCTTCAACATCACTTTCCCACACCCCCTCTGGCCACCCCTCCCCCCCTGACCCCTCCCCAACGTCCCCCACCCCCTCCACATCCCCAACACCCTCACTCCCCCCTGGCACCCCCCCAATCAACCCTTCCAGATGGCCATCTGGCCCCTGGTGGGTGACATCTGATGGAGCTGCTGATGTGGGCGCCTCCACCACCGCCTCCTTCTCCTCCTCCTCCGATGTTATGAGGACCACCACCTCGTCCGCACGTGGTATAGTGGGACGTCTCAGGAGGTGTGCTGAGGTGGTGGGTACATCTTCTGGGACATCACCATCTGTGGAAAACGACAGGCATCAGAACTCTGTTAGGTCTCATATCTAGCACGTCTACATATGCGGTGGCCACACAGGCTTTGTTGCCAATGGGACATCTGTTACTGATTAGACACATTGACAAAACTCAAATGCACCTTTTGGGAGCTCTCACCCTGGAGTCGCTGGAGGTAGTCTGCATGGTGGCGGCACAGCTCCCTGCCCTTCTTCCGGAGATCCTCGACCTGTGGATGGTCATTGAAAAGTTGGGGGCATTAGTGACAGGTCAACCTTCTGCTGGGTCACCCATACAAAACACATCCGTGTGGCCAATGTATTGCTGCTACAGCCCCACTGCTGTGTGTGTGTCTCATGTATAGCATAGTTCATCACCTGTCACCGGGGATCTCCATGGGCAACAGACATATGTCTTCACATGTGCATAATGTGTGTGACAAGGGAGCATGTGGGTCCATGCTAAACCACATCCGTTGTGAACGTCTATGGCAGCATCCCACAGTGTTCATGTGCTGCCCTCCCCCCTGTCCAACATGGCTCTCTCAAGTACTGTATACATCTTACACAGGGCGGAACTGGGAAAAGGTAGTGGGAGTCTAACAGAGACATAGAGAGACATACCCAACCACAAGGGTAGATGGGTGGTGTGGGATTACCTACTGCTGCTGTTCCTGCAGATCACCTCTTACAGGGAATTAACTATGCTATCTTGACCTACACGCAAAACATGGCCAATCCTGTGTCCACAACCTATATGTAAATGTTACAAAGGTGGCACCAGTGTGCAGAGGGTGTATGGGTGGCCTCTCCTTCCACACCTGTGTGTAGAGGATCCTGGGTGAGTGACAGAAAGTACTGTTGGACATATAGAGGGAGTTTGGCTTAGCAGAATATTAAACCATGAAATGCGTGCAAGGACCATCATTGAAGCTTACGTGAAGCGGGGGAGCCAGACACGGTAGTTGACTCAAGATATGTTGTTCCTAGCAACAGATTGAACGGTAGCGCAGGGGTGTGTCATGACTGACAGTCTGAGATTGTGCACATGCGACAACAGAGAATGCTGGGTTCTAGTGTAGATAACGGCATATACACTGGCCCATGCAGTTGTTTAGCAAACGTTGTGACAATAGTCTACCTCCATGCAATCTATCTGACACTCTGTTTAGCTGAGGGGTGATTTGCTGCAGCTGGGTCCTCTGTAGAGCAATGCGACAACACATTAACGCTGCAAGGTAGGAGCAGGCCAAACTACATTTACAGCATTCAACTGTGTACAGGCTACAGGTAAGTACTACTGTTGTTTGCAAAAGTACAGGTGGACTCCTCCGTAGGCATGCTGTGTGTATGCGTCCATGGGAGGACGTGCTAATGATCAAACATTGTGTGTTGTGGATGGCGGCTATAGGCATAGTGATTCACTGATAAGTCTTGGTGATGTGATTTGTGATAAGGAAGCTTATCATAGCTCAGGTAGGAGCTATAGAAAAGATGATGTGACTCTGAACAAGCAACCTGTCAGTTCTGGTAGAAGCAAGAAAACAGAGTTTTCACATAAAAGACTACCAGTCCCAGAATGCACCAGGTTTCCAGCAGCCATGAGAGGGGCTGAAGTGAGAGAATGTGTGTGCAATCAAGAGAGCTATGAGGTAATCCCTAAGCACTCATCTCAAAGGGCAGGGCCTGATTCAACACAGCTGCGCTGTGTTAGGGAGCAGCACACATTAGGACAGAATAAGAATAGAGCTTATTCTTCAGATAACAGTTACTACAAGCTCCAGCCTGGCTTCAAGGAGAGTTTGAAGAAACAGCTTCAGCAAAAGCCAAGCAGATAGAGAGAGAGGAAAACTCTCTGGAAGGAAGAGAAGAAAGCCCATTGGAAGGTCTGGGAGATTCCAAGGCAGTACCCATACTGGAGGTATTCCAATGCCAGCAGAGTCCATTGGACTGGATTCAGCCAGAGGAATGGATTGGCAGAGATAGGAATCACCAGTGGTCTACCTGGAAGAGAGAAGAATGCATTTGGAAGGGACTTTCAGACCAAGGCCAGAAGGTATGTGAGAGAAGATCCAGTGTCCAGGGATCAAGATTGGAAGGCTGGACATCAGAATTGGATTACATATTGGCCAGGCTATACAGAGAGAACTAATGATAGCAGGAGAGGCTCAGGTATGAACACTGATCCAGACCCTATCTATAATAGAGAATGGCAGCAAGGGAATAAGCATTCTCATGATAATGCCTTAATGAAAGACTCGTCTGTGCCAATGTATGATAGTGACCATATGCTAATTGATACAGCAGATGAAAATACAGTTTACATGGACTGTTCTCTATCTAAATGCTATTGCTAGCTTACTCTGAGCAAACACATCAGCCATCACAAAGAAACCTAACTTTGTTCTTTATTTCCACTGCCGAACAGCTCTTAAAGCAGGATTTGGGCTCACACAGTAGCAGCCAGCCAGCTAAAGGCTTTCAGCTGGTCCATTGATAGTAATTAGGGCTGCACCTGATTGTGTGTGTGAGCAAGGGAGAATCCCTGCTGAGATCGGCGTGGAAAAAATAAGCAGAAGTTAACCTAACCAGCAAAGTTTATTCTTTACTTTGTGCCTTTGTATTTGGTAATTATTTGCTAAGAAAACATTAGCTAATTGCCTGACAAGCTGAAGGTTGTTTTTCTGGTTTACTTTGTGACTTTTTGGTTATCCATTTTAAAACACTGCAAGCAAGTAACCTCATTTATAGTGCTATCAAGCATACATGTGCTGGGTAAATTAAACCCCATCAATAAAAGAAGTATTTTATTGATCTTACCACTTGGTTTCACAACTCAAATTATTGTCATCAGCTGTGTTTGGGAGTGAATGAACTACAATACCCACAATACCTTGCAAGAATCATATGAATATATGCATCGTCAAGATTGTGTAAGTTCTCACCCTAGGCAGCCGTCTGACAGATTACACGTTGCTATCTCATATCCCAGGTCAGAAACCTTTGTCAATGTATTGTTGCTGCTCTCAGAGTGTTTTGGAAAATACTACCCTGACAAAAAGACTACAATCCCATGTTCCAGGAGGTGTTCTACGGGCCACGACTGTCTGATTCAGGTCTCCTATGATACCCAATAGGCGTACATGTGCTGACAGGGGTTGACCAGAGATAGACTCTGAAAGAGTGGCAAGGACACATCAATGGCCTGGTCCACACACAGTTCAGGAACCATTGTTTGCAGTATAATGGCGTGAGGGATACACATGTTCATGCACGGAGGACAAGGGGCTTTACATGCCTTTTGCTAGGAGCACATCACATAACATGTACATCTGAGGGCACTGGATTGCCCTGTGGAAGGTTTCTGCAAACAAACAGGACATTATGCGCATCCTGACCGAGGGGACTGTAAACGCCGGTTGAGCCAAACACTAGCCAGTCTCTCGGGTGCAGAGAGGGGGGTTCCATATGTCCTATATTCATATCCGGCAGTGTAAAACATAATTCAGCTGGCCCAGATACAGGGGTGAAACCAGGGTCATATGTAGATTCCTAAGGTATGCAAACAGTTGTATTGAGGCTGAGACTATGCGGAATAATATAGGTTCCGTCTCTTAGGGGTTCCATTACGCTATATGCAATCCTGGTAATGAGAGGTAAGGCATATAGACATGTCTTTGCCCATTTTGAGCTGTGCCACGTCCCTGGCGTGATAGCTGTGGGCATGCATTGGTGTGTTGAGCCGTGTAGGTTGTTCCATATGATTGAAATGCAAGATATGTATGGATGTTACGTTGGCCAGCGTTGCAATAGTCACTAGAGGTAGTACATGTCTAAGACACATTTTGCCATGGCCACAACGCACTAGGTTCTTCACGTGTAAAGGTTGTGTTTGGCAGCAAGCCTGACTGTCACAAGATCTATCTGCTGGTGTGTAGCAAACACACACATTTCAGGTGTGTCGACACAAAGAGACACAGACGCTTACCGTCGATGTTTGTTGACCTCTATCATAACTATGTGATTGACAGTTTAACATCTGATCCCATTGGCCTGTTGAGGTGAATGCAGGTCATTCATATCCTTGCATGTTTCTCCAAACCAAAACCAATTTTTAGATACCTGATTCTCTGGACAATTAAATGTTGCTTGGTTCCAGGTGTCATGAACATGTGCATTACAGCCCACATTACACACATCTGGTGTTAATGTGGTCTGCGGGTAGCTGTGCTGAACAGGTGACCCCTGCATGCGTTTGTGTGCTGACTGCCACCTGTGCAGCCACAGGCTATGTGTGTTAGTGGTCACTGGCACATCCGAGAGTTATCCTGTTGGTTCTGTCCATTGGGACGAGACTGTGGCCACTGTGCTGCTCTCATGTGGAGACACTCGTTGGGAGCCACATGCACCATACATGTCATGTGACCGAGCAGCTAATGCATCCCCTGACATGAACACTGCGCTTGTTGTACTGCTCTGAACCTACATTGCACAATAGAAGCAAATTGCATCTCAGTGATGTATGTCTTTGGGAGTCTGATAGGTAGACATGCACCTAAGAGTTAAGGCATTTATGTTGGAGTTTGGCAAAGATTGCACAGGATAGCTGACAGGGTCCACATTTTGGGGTCGATGCATTGGGTATGCGAGAGAGCCCTCGACATATCCTTTCAACTGTGGAGCATGTGCCAGTCATCCACTTCGGCCCACACAATCATTCCCTTCTTATGTACCGAGCTGCAGAACACAAACATGGACTTTGTGTAAACTGTGGGTGCTTGTGCACACCTGGATAAGCACAACATCAGACTTGTGGTTTCCTTAATGGTGTTGACCAAAGGAAGGTCCGGTGTGCTTGTGGGCAGAGACAATGTGGGTGCACAGCCGTGTGATGTTAGCAGCATCGGCATATCTGATTGTGTTGGTCTGTGATTATGTATACGCAGTGGTTCATTTACAATGTCAGCTGTAACAGACACATATTTCACCTCTGTGAAAGGTCACATGTTGCTGTGAGCTCCCTCTCCTGTAGGTTGACTGACATAGTTGTGGTGAGAGGCAGCCACCCTTGTGGGGATGTGCTAAGCTCTACAGTGCTCCGTTAGGTGCACAATGTATGTCTTTGTTTTTCTTCTTTGGTGAGTTAGGAATGCTGTATGCCCGCATTATTGATGCGGGTTGAGTAACTATGTGCATGACGCCTGTAGCATTTTGTATAACGTACTCAGTCCATGGTTCAAATGTTACCTCCGTCCATCTGGCCATATGGGTGATCTCATTTTCATGAGATTCAGCACATTGACTGTCCATGGAGGGGATGGAAGGCCATGGACTCCATCACAGAGGCAAAACGCTTGGGGGGGGGGGGGTGTCAGGCTGATGGCTGTGTTGAGGCTGACTAGCTCTCATTCTCCTAGGCATATTCGCATGCTCACACATTGAAGTTGTGTGTAATGATGGTGGTACATACTAAGCAGAGGGCAGAACTACCATGATGTGTTATTTGGGGCCTGTTGTTATACAGCTGTCATCTTTGCATATTACGCAATATGTGACAGACATGTTGAGGTCACATTGTCCTGGAGTGCTCTGAAATAGACTCTCCAACACTACAGGTGATGTTGACCAGTTAGCCTGTAGGCAGTTTCAAAAGTGAGATGATTTTCAACAGCCATGTGTCCTTGCAGAAGGAACAATGTGGTAGACTGGGCCCTCACATGAACAACAGCCAGTATTTGCCGTAATCACAACATGGGCATTGTTCTGACCATGCTTGTCACGTGCTTCAGAGTTGTGACGTCTGTGTTGTGAGAGATGTTGACGTGGAGGCTGAAGATGTTTTGGAACATCCATCAGGAAGTAGTCCATGTAAATGTTTTAGAGAGCTGTCCTGTCAGTCATTTTTTAGGTATTGAACATGCAGGCACCAAGGCCACATAATGGCTTTCAATCCCTACCAGGAGGTGGTCTGCCATGTGGTAAGTAACGTTAAAATATTCTCTCTGTACACACATAATCATGATGGAGTGATCATGGAGGTGTCCTCAATGCACACCTGGTGACGCCGACACCTCGGGAAATGTGTAGACCTGTTATGAGCTATCGTCCACAGTATCCAAATGACATCATGTAATGTCCGCTTGTCATGGCATGATGTGACCCCATATGTGATTTGCTGATATAGGTGACTCTGTCTCTTTTGGTGTTTTATCTGATTGTGTTGATGATGATATGGAGATATGGGCCAAAACATGTGTGTGCAGATCCTCAAAGAACACATGTGGCATATGGGACATTCTCCCTAGGCATAGACATGCCTGCCTTGAAGAGGTACATTGTTCCCCACAGAGTGAGCAGAGTCAGCAGAGGCCTCAGGGGGATTGGATGTATCCTCCGTATGGAGGCTAATTTAAAATGAGGTTTGTGATAGATATTTGTCTTTGCAAAAAAGTGACATGGTACTGTGGTGTGCACACCAGTACACATTATCAACCTTTGATGCATTTGCCCATGTTTTATAATCAATTGCTGCACCAGCCATTTTTGCACTATGCAGATCTGTGGTGGGACAAGGGTCCTGGCTGCCACATTGTGAGCTGCCATATGTCATCAAATGGACACAATGCTATGGTTCAACAACACAAACAATGTCTGTGTATGTGTACTGGCCAAAGTCAGGACAGCACAGCATGCTGTACGGTTCCTTGACTAGGATGGGGCGTACAAAACAAAACAAGTGGAACCATTGTGGCTATGGGGGCTCAACACTCCCACTGGGGGTTTATTGGCCCGAGCGTTCTCCCCAAGGGCACTGCCAGTGGATGTCCACTATTCAAGGGTGACGTAGGCTTTCAGGAAATAAATGTTGTTTGATTGACTACCATAACGCCACATGAGGAAGATGAGGCCCCTGACAAAATGTGTGTGCCCAAAGACACATTGTTGGAGAGGAGAGTACGGGGTTTGGCCTGCTTTCTCATGCCAGCCACTTTTGCCTTCCTTCACACAGGCCAAAAAGATGCATACATTTTAACATCTGATCATTCTCAATTGCAGTACCAGACATGGTTGTCTGTGTCTGCGAACATAGCACAACATTCTCAAAATATGGTTTTCAAAGCATGAGTGCTTCTCCATGATGAATCTTGGCTTAGGGCCTAATGGGAATCCAGGGGAGGGTTAGAAAAATAACACTCGACTTTTGATATATTGGCTGCAGTGTGGGGGTAAATGTGAACCTCTAATTGTTGAAATTAGTGGGATATAGGTTGACATCCCACAAAAAAGACATGCAAGGCCAGAGGTGTGTCACTACAATAGCTGCTTTCTCCAAAAAACAGCCACAATGACCTGGGGGATGTGTGAGATGCCATGAGCTGCAAACTTGCATTTTTCACAGGTACCATCACCACACACAGACACTTTAGTTTGGCCAACATAGCTTTATAATTGCACACTGGAGACTGTTTGCAGGCATCCTCTTTTGCAAATAATAATACAGACATGTAAGGCCTTTTTTCTTTTGGGTTTTTAAACCCCATTTTAGTTTCCGAGTGCCACCTCCCTCTGTATCTTTGTCTGTGCACATGTGTGCAATGACACCAATTGCCCATTGTGCTTGTCACCCTGAGCACATCATTGAACCACCCTGGGGCCCCCCTGCATGACATTGCAGGACCAGGGGTAATGTTGTTTGCCAATGATGGTGTCCATGCTAAGCGGCGTTTCCAAGCATGTGCTCTGTTTCACACATTTGTGTTGACATAATTGGTTTTTGTAATCCTGGGACATAACCCCAATGGCAACCTCATCTCCCACCAATCAATGGCGCACTATAGCAACATGAGAGATGGTGTGGGTGGCCCTATTCACCTTGGCAGGGGCCACTACCATGACATTTCACCTTACACAGGGCACATGATTCACTGCTTGAACCACTAGCTGCATTGGGTTACATGTATCTTATGGGTAAAGTGCTGTCTATGTCCAGGATAATTTGGACACTGTTGCAGGGAGCATAATGTGTGTGTGGGGGTAGGGATTGACCCTGAATGAGCTATGGTAGTTTGCTATGTTTGTATGCCCTAGCCCTGCTATGCTGACAACATGTGTATTTACAACAGCATAGACATGGGCAAAACCACCATGACATCTGTGGACACCTGTGGTCATGTGTTGGTTTATGTATGTGTTGGTCAACCACAACTGCTGAATTTATCGTTTGAAGAACATCACTAATGTCCATGTGTGTAATAGTGCTGGCCTTCTATTATGTGTTAAGATGTTGCAACAACATCTGCATGATGGTATGGGGACAGAGATCTGTTACAGGTGTTTGTTAGCTTATGACATGGTTCATGGGGATGGGGTGCTGTTACACACATATACATTTTCCCCTACCAGAGCATCTGCAGACATCAGAGACATGTGTGATGATATATTGACCTCCAAGACTATGGGATACGTACAAACTACCTGCTATGAACAACCACATTATCTTTCTAACATACCCACCATTGCAAGCCGGTATCTGGCCCCTGGGGGTGGTGTGTCCGAACACACATCATCAGCTGCATACACCTTAGCAAGAGGGTGACTAACAGGACACATTACGAAGGTCACAGGACTCCTGGGTATATTGAGAATGCATATAACTTGTTAGTCACACACAACCATATCCCCATGGTGCCAGAAGACCCAGTGTGATGGCCTCCCTGGACTCCAGGGGATAGGGAGGTCAAAGAAAACATTTTAAACACACATAACCATATCTCCATGGTGCCAGATGACCCAGTGTGATGGCCTCCCTGGACTCCAGGTTATAGGGAGGTTAAGGAAACCTGTTTAGGCACACACAACCATATCCCCATGGTGCCAGATGACCCAGTGTGATGGGCTCCCTGCACTCCAGGGAATAGGGAGGTTAAAGCAAACTGTTTCAGCACACACAACCATATCTCCATGGTGCCAGATGACCCAGTGTGATGGGCTCCCTGGACTCCAGGGATAGGGAGGACAAAGCAAACTGTTAAAGCACACACAACCATATCTCCAGGGTGATAGATGACCCAGTGTGATGGGCTCCCTGCACTCCAGGGGATAGGGAGGTTAAAAGAAACTGTTTAAGCACACACAACCATATCTCCATGGTGCAAGATGACCCAGTGTGATGGGCTCCCTGGACTCCAGGGGATAGGGAGGACAAAGCAAACTGTTAAAGCACACACAACCATATCTCCAGGGTGATAGATGACCCAGTGTAATGGGCTCCCTGCACTCCAGGGGATAGGGAGGTTAAAGCAAACTGTTAAAGCACACACAACCATATCCCCTGGGTAATTGATAGGCCACTGTGATGAGCTTGCAGCACACCTGTGGATAAGGGGAATGTTTTGACCTTTTACTTTCCACAGTCCAATATCACGAGGATGACAGGACAACCACTGTGATGGGCTCTCTATTCCTCCTGGGGATAGGGTGGATGTATTAAATTGTGTAGCAACACACAACCATATCCGCAGGGTGACCAATAGAGCACTGTGATGAGCTTTCAGCACACCTGGGGATAGGGAGAATGTTTTGCATATTTACATTACACACAACAATATCTCCAGGATGACTGGGAACACACTGTGATGGGCTCTCTGTTCTCCTGGTGATAGGGTGGATGTATGAAATTATCTAGGCACACAGACCATATCTCAGGGAGACTGATAGGCCACTATGATGAGCTCTAAACACCCCTGGGGATAGGGAGGAAGTTTTGACCTTTTAAATTGCACAGACCAATAACACCAGGATGACTGGGAACACACTGTGATGGGCTGTCTAGTCTGCTGCTGATAGGGTGGATGTATGAAATTGACGAGGCACACAGACCCTATCTGAAGGTTGAGTGAAAGACCACTGTGATGCGCTCTCAGCATCCCAGGGGATAGGGAGAATGTTTACCACTTTTACATTACACAGACCAAGATCACCAGGATGACTGGTAACACACTGTGATGCCCTCTGTCTTCTCCTGGGGATGGTGAGGCTAATGCAAACTGTTTAAGCACACAACAACATCTAGCCTGGATGACAGGTGACCCACTGTGATGGGCTCTGTCTTCTCCTGGGGTTAGGGAGGCTAATGCAAACTGTTTAAGCACACACAACCATATCCCCTGGATGACCGTGAACCCACTGTGATGGGCTCTCTGGACTCCAGGGGATAGGGAGGCTAATGCAAACTGTTTAAGCACACACAACCATATCCCCTGGGTGACAGTGAACCCACTGTGATGGGCTCTGTCTTCTCCTGGGGATAGGGAGGCTAATGCAAACTGTTTCAGCACACACAACCATATCCCCTGGGTGACAGTGAACCCACTGTGATGGGCTCCCTGCACTCCAGGGGATAAGGAGACTAAAGCAAACTGTTTAAGCACACACAACCATATCCCCTAGGTGACAGTGAACCCACTGTGATGGGCTCTGTCTTCTCCAGGGGATAGGGAGGCTAATGCAAACTGTTTAAGCACACACAACCATATCCACTGGGTGACAGTGAACCCACTGTGATGGGCTCTGTCTTCTCCAGGGGATAGGGAGGCTAATGCAAACTGTTTAAGCACACACAACCATATCCCCTGGGTGACAGTGAACCCACTGTGATGGGCTCTCTGGACTCCAGGGGATAGGAGGCTAAAGCAAACTGTTTAAGCACACACAACCATATCCCCTAGTGACAGTGAACCCACTGTGATGGGCTCTGTCTTCTCCAGGGGATAGGGAGGCTAATGCAAACTGTTTAAGCACACACAACCATATCCACTGGGTGACAGTGAACTCACTGTAATGGGCTCCCTGTACTTCAGGGGATAAGGAGACTAAAGCAAACTGTTTAAGCACACACAACCATATCCCCTGGGTGACAGTGAACCCATTTTGATGGGCTCTCTGGACTCCAGGGGATAGGGAGGCTAATGCAAACTGTTTAAGCACACAACAACATCTAGCCAGGATGACAGGTGACCCACTGTGATGGGCTCTGTCTTCTCCTGGGTTAGGGAGGCTAATGCAAACTGTTTAAGTACACACACCATATCCCCTGGATGACAGTGAACCCACTGTGATGGGCTTCTGTCTTCTTCTGGGGATAGGGAGGCTAATGCAAACTGTTTAAGCACACACCAACATCTAGCCAGGATGACAGGTGACCCACTGTGATGGGCTCTGTCGTCTCCTGGGGTTAGGGAGGCTAATGCAAACTGTTTAAGCACACACAACCATATCCCCTGGATGACAGTGAACCCACTGTGATGGGCTCTGTCTTCTCCTGGGGATAGGGAGGCTAATGCAAACTGTTTAAGCACACACAACCATATCCCCTGGGTGACACTGAACCCACTGTGATGGGCTCTCTGGACTCCAGGGGATAGGGAGGCTAATGCAAACTGTTTAAGCACACACAACCATATCCCCTGGGTGACAGTGAACCCACTGTGATGGGTGCGGGGGTGGGGGGGTGCGGGGGGGGGGGTGCGGGGGCGGGGGCGGGGGGCACGGGGGCAGGTGGGTTGGATAAATAGACGGCTTCTGTGACAACACCAAAACTGACCACTGGAACGCATAATCACCCACCAACACATCCACACTACTGCAATGGTGGTGCTGGTGGGAAATGATAACCTGGGTCCCGCTGAGGAAATAAAAAAACATACGCATGGTGCATGCATTTCTGTGCACATCCATAAGGTGGACAGCAGACAGACAACAGGCCTGGAAATGATCAGCGGCCCACCACCACTATCTGACATTGTCCACCAGCAAACAGAGAAAAGCTGCAGCTGATGCACCATGAAGGTGTGGCAACCTTACACATACTAGGTGCAATCAGTCTGCTAGCTAGTCCATAGTGCATATCCTGGAGAAAATGTGTGCTCCCAAAACTGGGATGTCTGCACACTCACCAAGCAGTTAAGTTAGTGATTGGGCCCCAAAAGGCAACTCATACATATCACTTGCAAGAGATGTTGTTGGCACTATGGCTGCCCTAGCCACGCCATGGTAACTGCTCAGTCAGGGTGAGAGTGACCTTCCAGGCGGACATGCAAGGGCTACCTTGTCCATGCTGCAGATGATCACACACTACAATGTCCGATACATTGCCCTATGTTCTGTGCTCATGCATCCTGCCCAGGCCAGCCTGGTCGGGGGTATACCCACAATTACCTAGCTCCTCATTATGCACATTGGCAAGCTAATATTGGACACAGTACAAACATTGTGGGCTGAGTAAGGTCTTGCAGACATCACACACTGGACGTACAGACACACAATCCCACAGCTATGCCATCACTGTGCTACTATAGATAGCTTTTGTAGCCTAGGCCAACTCAGCAGTCCTGGACACAGTGCAGGCATAGCTATGGTATGCAATACTGTTGCTGTCGCACCCCAAGGTGGAAAACATTGACAAACCCCAGACGTGAGACTCACTCCACAAACAGAAAACATATTGGTGTGATACCACTCAATAACCATAATGTGCTTTACCTAGAAATTGATATCTGCTACTAATCACTTCAACATGTTGCTATATGTGTATTGAATTACCAGGTTTATGGTGACAGTGCTAAGGTGCACACTTACCTACTTTTGTGAGATGTACGCAAGGCCCAATATCATGAATGTCCAATAGGCTTTGGATCATGGAGCCTGCGGGTCTAGTCATGTCTGCTCCTGTTGACCAGTTACTGTCGGGCAGAGGTACCCAAATACAGTCCTGTTGATTCCAACACTGTTCATTTTTTCAAAGTTTGCCTACGGAATATGCATGAGATATATCTGCATACCATGGACCAACACATTAAAAATGAACAACACCATCTTTATTTGACACATCATAAGATGTGAATGATTTGAGGCACTTCAGGACTGCATTTGTGTGAAACTGCTCTATGTTTTTCACATGTTTCTCATATATGTACTCTTTCACAGAATAAAATCATGTATTGGCCATGTTTGCATTTCCTGCACTACAGATTATTTTATGTTTCTAAAAATTGTGTGGATGTCACAATTGTGGGGACTTTTTGGGCAGGGACAACACATGGGATTTGAACTTGTGACCTTCACCTCCTGAAGGCACTGCCTGTGTGCTTTGCACCACCGTCTTGCAACAGAGATAGTGCATTCCCATGGAAATCCATGGCTGTTTGTCACACTGACCCTGTCTGTTGCACTACACAGAACCCACTTAAAAAGGAGTATGCCATGGTTTGCTGTGGACTGCTGCCACCAGTTTGCCCTGCCGTCAACATGCTCACATGGCCTTATATTGGAGACTGCATAAACGTTACTAATGATTGACCCTCCAGGACTGCATTGGGTTGACTCTGCTGTAGGTTGATGCACATGCTTATGTGGTGGCTACTGTTGAACGAAAAATACAAATATGGCAAACAATCTAAGGTTCTCCTCAGCAAATAGCCACTCTTTAATGGCTGGTTTTAGAGGGTACAATTATGTGGACTAGTTGGCTAAGAGCCACATACAGGATTTGAACCTGTGACCGTCTGTTATTGCACACACTGTCTGTGTCCGCTGCACTGACGTTTTGCAACATATATGCTGCATTCCCAGGGGAGTCCATGACTGTACATCCAACACAGCCTGTCTGTTGTGGTGGACGGTGCCAGAATGCACACGCCTACTGTACTGTCTGGTGTGTCTTTCAGCCACTGCCCCCCTCCACCACCTGTACCCCGGGCCTCGGCCAACATGCAGACATGTCCTTATCTGGAAAAACCCATTTAACCTGATTGCGTTTTGCCACTCCATGACGGACATTGGTGGGAATCGCCTGTACGTTATGCCCATTGCTATGGTTTGTGTGCGTGTGGGGTAATATTATTGGTGTTGGGACCATGCTTATGTTCTCTGCAATAAAGCAGTGTCTGAACTCTCACTGTTTATTGGTGGGTAAAACTATGGGTACTGGGTTGATAGGGTCCCCAGCTGGGATTTGAACCTCTAACCCTCTGGATCTACAGTCACTGGCTGTGTCTGCTGCACCACACTGAGGCCACAGAGATGGTGCAGTGTCTGGAGATAGGAAACCTGCCCACACGAGTCTTACACCCTGCTCTGCATAATTTTACTGTGGCCACATTTACCTTGTATGGGGACAGAGGTGCATAACAAACCAAAATATGCCCTCCAAATAAGGGGAGCAAAATTTAAAAAAAACCTCAAACAGTGCAACAGTGATATCAATGAGTAACCTGATATGCACTCCCAGGAAAGCTCCATTACATTGCAGTGCTTTAGCATGACTCTACCGAGCATAGACCGTTCCAAACATCATTTCTATTTTTTTGGCCTTTCCTGGGAGTGTTTGTTATTGTTGGCTATTAATAGCACTGTTGCCCAGCAACATTATATTTATCTTATAATTTGTTGGGTTCATTTTCATTTTATATTAACGTTTTTTTTATGTGCACATGTTTCACACTGCTCACGTTTTTTAGGTTTCCCCGCTCTTGCTTTACATTGCTGACGGAAATGGTTTCTCTTTCCCTTTAAATGCCCTCTACCGCGAGTGTTTCACTCGCGGTATTTTTTCCTTTGAAATTAGGCCCCGATAATGTGCGGGGAGCCTCTCCCCTCCCTTCCCCGCCCCTTCCCCGCCCATTAACCCCGTCTCTCCGCCCCTCGGGAGCCTTCCTCCGCCCTCCGTTAGCCTTTCCACTCCTCTATTGGACATTTGCGGGCCCGTACTTGTGCGGGGCCCGTTAGTGTGTCCCCGCACCTGCGCGGGGGTTCATCGCACATGTGCGGGGCGCTTAAGAGCACTTAAGTTTGCTGCTTTTAGTGCGCTATTGTGCGGTGCGCAATTGTGCGGTTTTTAGTAAACATGCCCCTAACTTTTAGTAAACATGTCCTCTTAATGGAGTGTATGGATAAAGAAAGACTAAAAGATTCTACATTACTATAATCAGTGCCAACCGCCAGGCACATTAGGAACTACTACAAAAGCTGCCCATTTAGAAACCCATAGCAAACCCGCCGTATCCTGACAGCATTACCAGGACTCACAAAGCC
The DNA here is from genome assembly GCA_033557465.1 of Ichthyophis bannanicus. Taxonomy (NCBI): domain Eukaryota; kingdom Metazoa; phylum Chordata; class Amphibia; order Gymnophiona; family Ichthyophiidae; genus Ichthyophis; species Ichthyophis bannanicus. The sequence goes on from CM066031.1 coordinate 1,293,257,594, forward strand.
CCATACCCTACTATCAAAAGGCAACACTGCAAATATTAAACCAATACATTTCAGAGAATACTGGGGAAAGAGAACTAGTGGACTTGTGAAATAGGAATTACATAAATAGAATACCTCAGCTCCGTTACACATGCAGAACATAGACCATCACCAAACAAGGAATCACAATTTAGAAACAGGAAGGCAATAATTACACTGGGAACCTCAAAAGCCAAACTTGGACATGTACAACAACACTGTAGAAATAAAACTATAAATTAATTTCCTCTTGTACCAACAAAGCGCAGACGTTAATGATGCACATTTCCCAGAGCTTTCATATTCCAGCTAATAATTCAAAATAAAGAGATATCTTTCTACCTTTTGTGCATTTTTTTCAGTTGCAATTGCTTCAGCCACTTTCTTCTGGTTTCTTCATGTTTTCTGCTAACTGTCCATCGTCTGCTGTCCATTTTTTCTTTCTTCTCTCTCTCTAGTTTTTTTTCCATTCTCTCTCTCTACATCTGCTTTGACATACTAATCTTTCTCCATTTGCTCTTTCCTCATTCCTATTTCATCCACACAAATTTTACCCCTCCATCCTCAATCCCCACTTACTTTCCCAATACCCGGCCAATTGTAGATTTTTCATCCCTCCCACACAAAATATTTTTCCCCTCTCCATTTTACTCTCCCAGCCCCATCCCATTCTAATCCTCCCCCAACATCAGCTCCCTTCTAGTTCCAGCCTCACCCAGCATCCATTCCCTTCTAGTCCCTGCATCAGCCCATTTCCAGTCCTAGCCCCCCATCAACCCATTTCCAGTCCTAGCTCCCCCATCCATTTTCAGTCTGAGTCCCTTCATCAGCTCAGTTCCAATCCGAGACCCCATCAGCCCATGTCTAGTCAATTCCTAGCCCCACCAACAGCCCAAGGCAAATCCTAGCTCCCCTCCTCTCAGCCCAATTCCAGTCCAAGCCCCCCATGAGCCTACTTCCAGTTCTAGTCCCTCCATGAGTCCATTTCAATTCAAAGCCCCCACCACAGCCCATTTCCAATTTTAGCTCCCCCCAACAGCACCCTTTCCAGTCCTATCGTAGCTGCTCTCCCATCAGCCCATTTTCAGTCCTAGCTCCCTTCCCTCACAGCCCATTTCCATTCCAGCTCCAGCTCCCTCCCCATCAGCTATTTGCAGTTCAAGCCTCCCCTTCCACTCAGCCCATTTCCAGTCATAGCAACCCCCCAACCCATTACCAGTCCTAGCCCCCCATCAACCCACTTCCAGTCCTAACCCCCATCACCCCATTTTCAGTTTAAGCCCCCCTATAACCCATTACCAGTCCTCACCCCCCATCAGCCCACTTCCAGTCTTAACCCCATCAGCCCATTTCCAGTCAGCCCCCCATAGCTCATTGCTAGTCCTAAAACCCCCCATCAGCCCACAGCCCATTACCAGTCTTAACCACATCAGCCCTCCTCAAGTCCTAACCCCTCCCCACCAGCCCATTTCCTGTCCTAGCCCCCCATAGCCCATTATCAGTCCTAACCCCCCCATAGCCCATTAGCAGTCCTAACCCCCCATCACCCCATTTCCTGACAGCCCCCATCAGCCCACCGCCCTTGACCAGTCTTAACCCCCCCCAACAGCCCACACAGCCCATTACCAGTTCCTAACCCTCCCCATCAGCCCATTTCCTGTCCTAGCCCCCCACCCATAGCCCATTATCAGTCCTAACCCCCCCCATAGCCCATTACCAGTCCTAACCCCCCATCACACCCCATTTCCAGACAGCCCCCATCAGCCCACAGCCCATTACCAGTCTTAACACCCCCCCTAATAGCCCATTACCAGTCCTAACCCCCCCCAACAGCCCACAGTCCATTACCAGTCCTAACCCCTCCCCATCAGCCCATTTCCTGTCCTAGCCCCCCCCATAGCCCATTATCAGTCCTAACCCCCCCATAGCCCATTACCAGTCATAACCCCCCATCACCACCCCATTTCCAGACAGCCCCCATCAGCCCACAGCGCCATTGCCAGTCTTAACACCCCCCTATAGCCCATTACCAGTCCTAACCCCCCCAACAGCCCACAGTCCATTACAGTCCTTACCCCTCCCCATCATCCCATTTCCTGTCCTAGCCCCCACCATAGCCCATTATCAGTCCTAACCCCCCCATAGCCCATTACCAGTCCTAACCCTCCATCGCCCCATTTCCAGACAGCCCCCATCAGCCCAGAGCCCATTGCCAGTCTTAACCCCCCCCGCCCATTACCAGTCCTAACCCCCCCCCAAAGGCTTATGGCAAAATTTAAAATAAAAAAAAAGCTGGCTCTGGCTGCTGCCGCTGCCGCCGTCGCAGCAGCGGCAGAATGAAGTGTCCTGCGGGGCCTCCTCTGCTCGCTGAGCCCCTCTGCAAGGGCTTTCAGATTCGCGAAGGGAGAGTGTCTCCCTCGCGTCTCTGTTAAGCCCGCAGGGGCTAATGGGAAATTTCCCATCTGCCCCTTTAGACGCGAGGGGCTGATGGAATTTCCCATTAGCCCCTGCGGGCTTAACAGAGAAGCGAGGGAGACACTCTCCCTTCGCGAATCTGAAAGCCCTTGCAGAGGGGCTCAGCGAGCAGAGGAGGCCCCGCGGGACACTTCATTCTGCTGCTGCTGCCGCGGCGGCAGCGGCAGCAGCCAGAGCCAGCTTTTTTTTTTAATGTAATTTAAAAAAAGCAGAATGTTCTTTGCGCGGGGCCCCCTGAAACGCGGGGCCCTGTGCAAAAAACATTCTTGCTCAAATGGACGGGCCAGCCCTGCCTCCGCCCTCCGTACGCCTTTCCCCGCCTCTATCGCACATCAGCACATCGCAACACGTGCGCGGACCCGTTAATGTGACGCGCATGCGTTGGCGGCGCGTAAGAGCACTTAAGTGCATCATTGCCATGCGCTACTGTGCGCCGCGCCCGGTGTGCGCGGTTTAGTAACATACCCCTAAGAAGCATTCGAAGCCGTGAAAAGTACATTGATGAGATGCTTCTTAAAGCATCCAAGTTCTCCAACACAGGTGAAGATGGGAAGATACAGAATGAAGAAGGTTGGACTTGAGTCACCAAAGCCTGCACAATCCAACTCCTCCAGCCCTTGAATTGAAGAACCAGTATGCAGCCCTTGAAGTGGAAGAGGTGGAAGCATTTGAGGAAAGGGAAGAACCACAGCTCGAGCACGTCCCAAGGTTCCAGAGTCAGTCCCACCACATAGGAAGAGAAGAGTAGTGGTGGTTGATGACTCTCTATCTGAGAGGATACGGAGGCCGTCCATCTGCCGACCAGAACTTGATATCCAGAGAGGTGTGCTGTCTGCCAGATGCCAAAATCTGAGATGTTCATGGAGAACTCTTGTCAGAGACTCATCAAGCCTACTGACTTCTTATCCAATGTTGTTTATTCCATGTTGGCACAATGATACTAGCGTAGGGTATCCTCCGAGCATAATGACAAATGACTTCATGGTTTCTGGAACAAAGGGTGGAAGCACGACAGGTGAACAGATGTTGGTTCTCTTCATTCTTCCCTGTTGAGAGTAACAGGCCGAAGCAGAAAAGCTTCACATCCTGGAGATGAATGTATGGCTGCGTGGATGATGTCATCAAGAGCGTTTTTGATTTCCCTGGATCATGGATGATATTCCCAAGGGCGGCACAGCAGGGATGGTAGTCCATATGTCCAAGAAGGGTCCCAAAGTAATCTTCAACAGCAGACTGGGCTAACCTACTGAAGAGGTCCTTTAAGTGGCTAGATTTGATGTGGATGGGTGAAGAAAGCCCCCGGTAAGTGAAATAATTAATAGCTCTGTAGAAAATGGTAAGAAGGGGCAATATCTGGAAAGTGGTATGTGTAAAATGTCCGTAGCAATGGCAAATAAGAATCCCAGATTTGAGGCCTTTAATGGAAGTGGGCTGACTTGTATTTCAGTTGGTGGTTACAGAGAGATTGGTTTCATAGACAACCTATAATTATAATGGGTCTAATACCTTATTTAGGAAGGACAGGGTAGGAAAGAAGGGGAGGGTGGAGTGGGGGCACTATATCCATCCTCACAACATTTTAAAATCCTCAATGACTCTGCACAACCACATCTACAAACCCTGATCAAGATCACAACTGACAACAGAGTTGTGACAAACCATTTCAAGGACATGCCCTTCCAGACTCTGCTGATGTTTCACAAGAACCAGCACACCAACTATACTAAGAGAGGCACTTCTCTCTCCTACGCACCGCTAACTATGGAAAACTCTATCCCAGAAAGCCTAAGAAACTACAACCAATACAGCTTCCATTCAGGAAAGGCCTTTAAAACCCATATTTTCAGAGAAATGCTAGCCCGCCTAACATAACCCTGACCCTATTTTATGTTTATGTTTATTTACTTGATATATATCCCGCTGAAGGAAAAACATCAAAGCGGTTTACCTATAGTACAAATTAGGAAAACCATAAAGGTATGAAAAG